>PVHY01002520.1:0-125107 GCA_004024945.1 Uropsilus gracilis
TTTTTCTTTTTTTTTTTTTTTTTTTGCCTTTGCAGATAAGCACCCTGAGGTCCTGAGATATGAAATTTGCCCCAAGTCATTCATTCAACTGGTTAGCTGAAGAGCTGAACTAGAATTCTTCTGACCTAGAATGGTATTTTTTCCATATCAGGTTTTCAGTGAAAAGCTTTCTTCAAGTGAATTTTCTAGAAATTCCTATCCTACATATGAAACAGAATTGAGTGCATCTGCTCCAAACAGGGGTTAGAACCCATCTCACCCAGGTTTTCCTTTCATTTTCTGCTTCTCATTTTTAATGCATTTCTGAAGCTCACTAAGGATTCATGGAATCTAGTTTAAAAAGTACTACAGTACTTCAGACTGCCTCCTTCAGGCACTCTCACAAATCTTCCTAATCTATCAACTCCTCTCACACAAACATAAGGCATTAGGAACTTGAGGTGAAGTAGGAAAGTCAATTGGGTCAGTGGAGGATAAGATATGATGTCCTGGAGAATAGATGACTAGGATTCCAGACAAAGAAAGGCTACTGCATTGAATCAACTCTATCCTGGGATTATGATAAAGAAGATTTCAACAAATACAGTACAATTGTCCAGAAACCAGGTGTGCTTGCTTCAATCCTGGTTTGAAACTCATTCTGTAAATCAGCAAATGCCCAAAATATATACACAGCTCCATTCCAAACTTCAAGGTGTCGTGAAGTTTCAGGGAAGCTACTCTGATATTGACCAGTAGGAAATCCTATGACTTGAGGTAACCCTGCCTCAGCAACCTGCCTTCGTAATTGCTGTGTGGTCAAGGATAGCATTTCTCCAGTTCTACTCCAGGCTCTCCTGAATTGCAATCACCTGGATTAACTTGTGTTAAAAGTGATTCAGTGAGTCCAGTAGATCCATGAATACAGGCTGAACACGGAGGGTGTAGTCTAAGTCACTGCAAGAGATGCCCCAACACTCACCCCCCCATCAGCCAGTCTCCAACATCTCTTCATATTGTTACCTTTGGTGGCAGACTGGTCCTTCTCACAGCATACACCATTTCTCCGTTGTCTATCTCCTGTCATTGTCATAGGACATTCTTGCACTTACAGGCAACCAAACCCTGCAGTCCCCAAACATCAGGCCTACCTAGACAGTGAATCTGCCCTGTGTCAGCTTGCAGAATAGCAAGGCACCCAGATCATGAGCACTTGGTAGCAAGAGTGAAAAAATATTATCCAGGTCACCAGGCATACATCACCTGGTACACAAGCTTCTAGTTTATACATAAACCAAATGAGATAAGAGTCAGCTATACAACAACCCTTCCCACTCCTGCCCCTCCCCCCAAACACACACAGACCATGAAGGTTTAAGATAAGAACCACAGCCAGAAGATACCAGCACTGGAAACAAAGACATTCCTGAAGACCTCCTCCCACACTAAACAATACTATATGACTTGACCTAACTGTTCCCTCCATGAGAGAATTTCTTTGGAAATGCTAGTTTCATGATCTCCCTCTTGTCACAGGAAATAAATACTTGTCCTTTGTGTACTCCACCTTATCAGCGTCTCTTACTTGACCCAGACACCCACCAGCAGAGTGAACTCACTGAGCTCAGTTACAAGATCAGAAGAAAAACTGTGTTCCAACAGCTGCAACTGGTGCTTCAGCAGCCAAGGTAGAAAGAGAAATTATCTGCATGGAACATTAAAAAAAGATCAGACAGACATTCGAAGGCCACCTAGTTGGGGTCTGTGCCTGGCAGGCTTTTGACATGAGGCAAAGGGATATGACTGGTGGGCTTCCAGCACCGTGTCCTGTCTGTTCTCACTGCCTTCCAGGCAGGGAAGCAAAAGCATAGGCCTTCATGGCAGCCACATTCATTCAGTCTCTCCTTCAGGGAAACAAAGGAACATAAAGGCTGTCCTCATTGTCCTCCCATGGTCAGTTGGCTGAAGGCGATTTTGCTTGGGTCTGGCTTTCCTCTTGTTCTCTGGCCTCTGGTCTGAAATCTGTTCCTCTCTGCTAGCAGTTTATATCAGCTCTAGGCACTGAGCTTTTCACCAGGCAAGTGTCCAGAACTCAGTAAGTGGGGGAGGGACTGAATGTCAGTTCTAAAGGGACAAACATGGTCAAATAGCTATTTGTTTTCAGTCCCTATATGCAAACATCCAGCTGTGGAGCAGCTACTGCTGGAGGCAGCAATTGGACATTCTCCCCTGTCCTCCACCACCCTGTCCACCTCTGGGGGGTTGGGGGGCGGGCTGGAGGACAGATTAGGAGGATGAACTGACCTAAGAGTTGGTGACTATTCAGTAGCTCCCCGAGGACCTCCTGTTTGCAGGGGTGGGGTGGAGGAACACTTTCAGCTTTATTCTGCCATGCCATAAAATATTCCTTCAGATGTTTCCTGATCTCAAGGACTAAATGAAGGGAGACAGACAAGGAAAGCACACTGCTATGAAACAGATTTGCTCCTTCTTAAGAAAAACTGATTGAGTTGGGTAGGGGGATGACAGGAGGGGGTAGAAAAAAACTGAGTTGACATAACATTGAGAAGGCTCCAATATGGTAGGAAGAATGAAACAGTTTCAGTTTTTAGGTCTCTATTCTATCAAGGCAAGATATGCATATTGTTTAAAAGCAACAAGAAGTCAAATCATAGAACTGATCTTGTGATGAAAAGAGCCACTCCATCTTTTCTCAGACCCAACCTTATTCCTGCAACTATCTTTTTTTAAATAGTTTATAAGATAGTTACTTCAGTAGTAGAAACAAGATGTTAATATTCCCCTGCTTGAACTCAACAATTTTAGGCAGTCTATTGAGTTTCCTCTGGAAGAGGAAGTAGAGATTTGTTCCCAATTTTGTTTTCCCAATTTTGAGTTGGTTGCCTTTATGAGCTTAGTGATAGAGTTTCCTTTGCCTCTCATTCCCTTTGACTGGTCAGCCTCTCCATATTTGAGGTGAAGCTATCATATGACTGTTCCTTCTTCTGCTACCTTTTTGCCTCTGACTTTCTAATTTGAGTTGGATTTTTTTTCCAAAGCCGACATGATTTTCAGCAGACTTATCTATGAGAATAATGTAGAAAGGAACCCCCACCCTTCTTCCTCAGGAAAAACCGGACTCACTTCTATTTACAAGTATCATTTGAAACACTTTGCAAACTCTCCAGGGTAGTTTAGGGGCTATGCCTTCTACAGGCATGTGCTGATTGTTCATGCCTAGTTTTCCCAGGCAGAAATGGCTGCATCGTCAAAATACCACAGGTGTCTTCCCTACTTGCATCATGAGGCTTGACAAGAACTGGCACTACATCTCTGTATCCACCTGACCCAGCAGAATGCCTGGGGCATGCTAGGCCCACAATGTCTGTGTACTGTGAGACATACATACTGCTCTGTTGCATATTTTTATATAATTAGGCCATTTACTGTTTGAAAAGGTTAAGGTATCTTAAAAACATGCCCACATATGAAAAAAAGAGTAAATGCTGCCTCTCTAAGTATCCTGGTCCCTCAAATGAGTGTTATATATGTGGACAAGCTCTGAGGATCCTGCTTTTAGGAACAGTGGTCAGAGTAGCACTATGAAAGGCCAGGCAATGGCTACCCCAGAGGGAGTGCTGATTTCTGGAAGGAAAGGCAGGGCTGTTCTTCAGTCAGTTGCACCAGATCTGCTTTTCTTTATGACTTGTTCTGTCTCTCAGGCCTTTGAGAGTTGCTATGAACAAAACCCAAACTTGATCCAGAAAGCCCCATCAATAGATGTAGCCCACTCAACCTCAACCAAGATGACTTGCTTCCAAACCCATTTCCAAGACCTTAGATCTCACTGAAAACTTTCAAGTTCTCCTGTTAAGCTTTGTTTATATGCATGGTAACTTTATGATAGAACATCCACTCTTAGGAAATGCTTTTTGGAAAAGTCAATACTTAAAACAGATGTTGCTGGTTCCTTTTCACCTTCCTCTTGGGTTTTACCACTTCAGTGCTCACTGGACCAATATCCAACTGCCAACATGACATCTTTTTGCCAGAGGACCTCTTCTGGACACTAAACCCTTCTCTGCTTGCTCAAGACAGACTAGAAATGTCAGAATGAACATCCCCACCCTGCTCCCTGCAGCAGTCCTCACTGACTAGTGAGAATGATGGGGGAATGTCACCTCCCTTGCTCCTGGACATCCAGCATTTTCCATTAGGATTGAGTTTCAGTTACCTAAATAGTGACTTGCTTGATAGCTCACCCTTGAAGGCTGTCTTCCCTTTGGTATCTCATGGTCTCATCCTCTACCAGTGTTATATGAGTTCTCTTCCTAAGTAAACTACCATCACTTGATTCCTTGTTGCAGATTCAGGCTATAAGGAACACAAACTAAGGTATTATTCTTATAGAGAAAGTTGGGTGGTTCCCTCCCTTCATTCCAGTTATTTCCTACAAAGGAATCACTTCTAGTTCACGGTATGCTCTGAGAGCTGATGCTGACATGTATCAGTAGAAGTCAGTGCCCATTTTTATGGTTTCCATTTATGGGAAAAGGCTACTGGGACAAAAGTTTTGAGAAAGAGAAAAGACTATGGATTTCTTTACTTTAAGACAAGGAAGAAAGTCCCTCAGCAGATTCCCTCACCCACAGTTAAGTGCTGAGAACACTAAACTGCTTTGTGAAGTTACATCAGTCTTCCCTTCCCTTGACCCCTGAGATTCAGGGAGGCCTGAGAGAGTTTTAATGTGATTTCTGGAATGTGCTTAACTTTCAGAGAGGGAGCAGCTTAGCACTGCGAGAATTCCATTAATATAATTATGCAATAGAAAAGCTTTCTATTGCCTAATCTCATTAGCTCTGTTTTATGTATAGTAAGTGGGTAAAAGCTGGGTTTGTGATTGGGTAATTGTGAATACATAATTTCTGAGTGCTTAGAATGAGGAATAGAGATTTTTCTCTATGTGCAAAGAGGAGGTACAGAAAGAACATTTATTGGAATGAAATGGGGACATGACTTATCTTTGACTAGCACCATAAAATAAATAACACACAAAGGGAAAAAGAGAGGAAGCAGTAACTCCATTCTTTTCTCCAATTCTCCTAGTAAATAAGACCTTGGATGCAACCTTAAAACTACTAGTCAGTAGTGTTCCTTATTTACATTCCTGTTTTTCTTAGCTCTGTTCTATTCCTTCACATAACAAATGCTAAGTGAGCACATAGAATGTGTCAGGCACTGTTCTAGGTACTAAGGGTACAGTGTTGGACAAAAAAGATAAGTCCTAGCTTTCATAAAGTTTACATAATAATGGGGAGATAGAGAACAAATAAGTATATACTTTAATGCATCAGGTAGTTTTAAGGGCTGTGGAAAAAAATTAGGGGTAGGAGAGTTGCTATTTGAGGCTGATGGTTTCTCTGAGGAAGGGTGTAAGAGATCTGGGGGATCACTACCTTCTAGAATCAGCAAAGGCAGGAGGAACAGAGGGAAGTCAGGGCAGCTGGAAATAGGAGATGGGTCAACAACATGGATGGGGAAAGTTCTGTAGGATCCTTCAGCTAGGGCTGCCATTTTATGAGAAGTTCCTGCATGGTAAATGGGTGGGGGGGGGGTGATGAGGGTTATGTCATGAAAGGCTCAGTTATGGGTGGATATATAATTGGACCATAGAAGTAAGAGTGTATGGGGTCAGTATTCCTAAAACAATCAGACTTTTCTCACAGGTCCACAGGAGGACTCGTGTCATCTTGGAATGGGAACCAGAGGTGATCAACCCCTGTGATCCTTGAGAGATCACTTAAAAAGGCAGTCTCTTTTGAGTTGAGAGCAGTGAGGACCCTAAACACAAGAAGATTCTGTTCATGCACAAGTCCTTTCCCCTCTCTAACTGAAGAAGACATCAATATGTACTAAATTTCTGCTCTTTTCCTTATTGAAGAAACCGTCACTACTTCCCCCTTTTATGTACTAGAATAATGTAGCTTGTTAATGTCACCCAGTTTAAGGTTTGTCAGTAAACATGTTCTCTCCAAGCAGCTCACTTTTCTAACTCAGAGTAAGAAGGAGGACACCCTTTCATTGTCTGTCTTACAAGGTCTTCCCTTCTCTTTCCTTGATGCTTCAGATCCCAAAAAAGCAGGATAAATATTCCTGGTCTGCTCCTTTATTCATAAGAATTTACAGCCATGTGAATTTTCCATATGTATGTGTTTTGCAACCATCCCAATCTGGTTAGGTTCATCACCAGCTCCACCAGTTAAAGAATGTCAGAGCCCTCAGCATTATTGTTACAGATTTTTAACAATGAACAGGAAAAAAATAAGCAGCAAGGAGAGAGCCACTTGAGCCTCTGCCCTCCCCCAAGGGGGACACAGTCCTTTATCCCTGCCCTCCAAGATCCAGGTTTGCCCACTTATGCGTGTGTATACCCACCAGTTCAGATACAATTATGAGGAGGGTGCAACACTCTGGGGATCATGAGGTTGAAAAATGTGAAAACCTCTGGTAACTCATTTACCCTACAATATGTTATTAAACTCATTGATTTTCCTTTTCTAGCCCGTCTGATGCTGTTTAGATTACTCATCCAGCCCTGGAAGAACCCAGAGGTTCTGGGGTGATTTATTTCACAATTCGATAAGTGGAAGCAGAGATGACAGGAGGCAATGACGGGGGTGGTGGTGGTGGTAATGTACAACCCACTAGTGGAGGGAGAGAGGGGGGATGGTGTCTACATGCATTTTTTAAGGCAGAATCAGCAGGATTTGGTGACATTTGTATAGAGTATGGGTGTGTGTGTATGAGAGAGAGAGAGAGAGAGATACTCATTTTGGATCTGTTTTGATGAGTAGGACACTGCTTATGGGGAAGAGAAATGCGAAGAAATAAGCTTAGTTTGGGATGTTTTCCAGTTTGAGCTGCACACTTCACTGCCTGTGTATGTAGAGAGAGTAGGAAGTTAGACAATCATCTGAGTGCAAGGGAGTGGTTGGAACTGGAGATTCATATCTGAAAGACATCGATTGGAAAGATGGTATTTAAAACCAGGAAACCGATAAAAAACAACGGGTAACAGCTAGTGCTGACATGGATGTGGAGAGAGGGGGACACTTTTACACTGCTGGTAGCATTGCAAACTGGCCCAGCCACTATGGAAAGCTGTGTGGAGGAACCTCAAACTGCTGAAAATGGAACTCTCATTAGATCCAGCAATCCCACTTCTAAGAATCTACCCAAAGGATACAAAAACTTTAATCCAAAAGACACCTGTACCTGGATGTTTATTGCAGTGCTATTTACAATAGCCAGGATATGGAAGCAACCCAAATGGCCCCAAATAGATGAATGGTACAGAAAACTGTGGTGTTTTTACAGGATGGAATACTATTCATCAGTCAAAAGATAAACTTGTGTCATTCGCAGCAATTAGGGTAAGATGAAGTTAGAAGGAATTATGCTAGCAGAAATAAACCAGAAAGAAAAAGAGAAATACTGGATGGTCTCACTTATATGAGGTACAAAGGGAAAAACAATCTAGCAGACAAGAAAAATTAAAACTAATCTTTAGCAAAATTGAAGCACCGAGCATGAGAGGTGGAGGGGGGGAAATCAGGGGTGGGAGGGGCGCAAAAGACTAAGATGATGGTTCATGGGTGATAAGGGGGTGGGAGAACCCCAGGATAGATAATAATGTAAAACTAAACAATATAAACAACAACAAAAACAATAATAATAAAATAAAAGCAGGGAACTGGAGAATTCACTTAGGGGCTAAGAAGATGGCCTGTGTCACACCCACCTTAAGAGGAAGGAGAGGGTTGGGAGCAGGACAGAGAAACAAGGGGGCAACTATCCCCTGCAGTTTCACATTAAAGAATTAAACTGAACAGCATATGAAATAGGAGTCTCAGCTGTATCATTTCTGGGCCTGCGTGGGGATGATGGTGGCTGGTTGCTTTTTTCAGCAGTTTATTTTGGAGTTGAAGAAGCTTGGAGCCCTGAATGCATAGAAGTGGTGTATTTGACAAGGCTCCTCTGTTCCCTCTGCCCAACACCCCCACACTCTTTTAACCTTTCCTGAACTTCACTTTTCCTCTCTTTTGCCTTCCATGTCTCTTCCTCCTCTTTTTCTTCTCTACCAGTCAGCAGACTTGGGGCTGAATATCAGGTGGTTCTTGGTCAGCAGGAAAGGGCTGCTAAATTACATGCCCTTCCTTTCCATGCACATATAAAGGCTCCCCTGGTGTGGGTCATTAGCAAGGTCAAATTTCTTTAAACATCCATTCCAAGTGTTTCATTAATCAGAAATTCATTGAGATTTATAAAATGGCAGAATGAAAATTCTGAAGAGGGAGTATATTCTTCACCACTCAGTATGAATTACTTTAATCAGACAATGAGCTAATTTACCTCCTAACAGTCAGTTGAAATCAATCTGCACAAGTGTGAACTGTCAATCTGATTTCTGTGCTCATCCCTCCCGACTCCCCCCTCCCTTGCTGTATGCTTTAGCTCTGTTGTCAGTCTGTTAGTTTTAACTTTTTTTTTTTGTCATTTTGTTTGTTCCACCTTACATTTAAGTGAGGTCATTTGGTATTTATCTTTCTGGCTTATTTCCAGTAGCATGATTCCTTCTAACTCCATACATATTGTGGCAAATGACATGCTTATCTTTTTGATTGCTAAATAATATTCCATTGTGTAAATATATCACAACTTCCTGATCCATTCATCTGCTTTGGGCCATCTGTTTCCATATCCTGGCTATTGTAAATAATACTGCAATAAACATGCAAGTACAGGTTTCCTTTTGAATTAGAGTTTTGCTATCCATTGGGTAGATTCCCAGTAGTGGAATTGCTGGATCAAACAATAGTTCCATTTTCAGTAATTTAAAGGTCCTCCACACAGCTTACCATAGTGGCTGGACTTGCATTCCCACCAGCAGTGTAAAAGTGTTCCTTTCTTTCCATGCCCACGCCAGCACTTTTTTTGGATACAGTCCTGTTTTTTTGATACAGGCCATTCTTACTGGTGTGAGGTGATATTGTGATTTTGATTTGCATTTCCCTGATCATAAGTGATGTTGAGAATTTGTTCATATACTTGTTGGCCATTTGTATTTCTCTTTGGAAAAGTGTCTTTTTTTTATATTTAATTACTTATGCATTCATGCATTCATTCATGCATTCATTCATTCATTTGAGACTAGGTCTCGCTATGTTGCCTGGGGAACCGAAGACTCATGTTGCCTGGGGTACCACGGACTCAAGCAATCCCCGGTCTCAGCCTCCCAGGTAGCTGGGATTACAGGCGTGCGCCCAGCTATTTTTTGAGACTAGGTCTCACTATGTTGCCCTGGGCAGGTCTGGAACCCGTGGACTCAAGCAATTCCTGGTCTCTGCCTTCCTTCTTAGGCTGGGATTAAAGGCATGCGCCACTGTGCAGAGATTCTCAAGCTTTATAATTCATAAGATTCACTTAGGTATCCTAGATTCCTAGATTCCATCCCCAGAAATTCCAACTTTGTAGCTCCAAATGATTCTGATGCAGGTGGCTTGTGAACTACGTTGGGAAAACCTGGAGTACAGAGACTTTTGGGGGGGCCATAGGCTGTTTTATTGGAGAACATTCTTGGCAAGCTGCCAGAATGAAGACCTTTGAAAGGACAGGGAAAGATGTGGCTCTCAGGGTGTTCCTGAGGAAGAAGAAAGGAGAGGGAGAGGAAAAGGGGGTAAATGTCAGAATAGAAGGGAATGGGCATGAACGTCTCTGTGAGATCCCTTGTTAGCACCTGAAGTCACCATGACTTCTGGGATATACAGAGGAACTGAGCATTTCTTGCGGAAGTACTTGACAGGAAATGAGTAGTAAGCACTTTTCTGGCGCTACCACATTAATTTTACCACCTCCCTCTGAGGGAGGTGCCTTACGGTCCCTGCTCGTGCACTAGAGACCACAAAGGCTTTAAGTGGCAGAGCCAGACCTAGAACTCTTGCCTGTGGGATCCATATCCATGCTTCAAGCAACTGCTGCATTGCTGGAAGGCGTGGAGTGGATATGGAAGCTCAGAGGGAAGGTTGCTGAAGCACCCACAGGCTCTGAACTGTCAGTGACAGTCTATGGTGCCCCCTGGCGGCCACTAGGCTGCTGTGCTGAGAAGTGACGAGAAGAGGAGTCAGCCGTGTAAATTTAAATGAGTCTCCAAAATATGAGCCTAGCACCACATCAGGCATGCAAATCCTTTACTCCCAGTTTATGAGGATTTCCAAGGAACTCCATGTTAGAGTTCTGACCCTCATCTTCTGCCTGTGACACCTTACATACTAATTTCCAAATGATAAGCCACAGCTTTTAAACCTCATCACAGCTGCACACACATTCCCCCGAACCACTTAGGTTCAGAGAATGTTTCATTTTCATTAATCAGTAAGAAATGCTCCCTCACTTACGTACTCGTTTGCTTCTATTTTTAACAGCCGTCTGCCAATGCACTAGAGGGCTAAAAATAGATGTCCTTTTAATACAATTCATCATGTGCTCAGCTGCTGGTGGGAAACTTAATTGAAGCTTTATCCAGGATGAAATCCCTTCAAGAAACACATATTGTTTCATGTAACTACTTATTAATATCATTTTTTGAGAATCCTCCGATTTGAGCTTTTCGATACAGATCTTAGAAGTGAGAGAACTTTTGTTAGAATGTTATGAAAAGAGGTTCCAGCAAAAGCATTTTCTCATAATCTTGATCAAGGATATAAAATGCTTTTGGGAACTCTTTTCCTTAACTCTGAACCCTGCTGGTCCCATTTTGTTTTATAAATCTCAATTTAATCTTAACTTTGCTTCAACTTGATGTAGGTGAATTGAATCATCTTTTAAAACTTAGAATTACCAGGTTTAGCAAATTAAAGTACAGTAGGTGTCTTAAATTTCAGATACACTTTGAAGAGTTTAATATAATTAAGTTCCAGATATTACAAAATTTGCCTAGGACTTTACCGATTTGTTGCTCATAGTTGTGAGTTTAGCAATACTCTCAGTACCAGGAAAAGAGGACAGTTAATCATCCTAATTCTAGACATCTGTCATGTAAGCATCCTGTCTGTGGTGCCAATTATAGCAAAAGCATCAGACTCACCAATCTGCATAGGTTCTCTGCTGGTTCTAACAGTTACAGAAACACACCAGACAGGGCAGGGCAGGGTCAAGGCTGGGAGGCAGGAATCTTCACACTCTTTCTCTGGCCTCTTGCTCTGGCAGTCTCTTGTACTCTTTATGCTCTCTCACATGCTCTTCCTAGGGTGCCGGTGCTCCCTCCCCAGGGTAATGCCACCTCTTTAGCCTTTCTTCCCAGGCCCAGGTGAGCCCACTCACACACGTGCACACCCACTGGGGCAGACATACACAATCATGGGGAGGGTGCAATACCACAGGTGATAGTTATACAGACTAAAGGAGGAACAAGCCCGATGAACTCACCCTACAACATCTCACATAAATGAAATCATAAATTATTTGGTGCTTTGGGACTAGTTCTTTTTAGTTAGCAAAAGTTTACAAAGTTCATCCATGTTATGGCATGTGTCAGTACTTAGTTCCTTTCTACTGTCAAGTAAAATAGCACAATTGTATGGATATTTTGTTTATTCACTCTTGCTGATAGATTGTTTCAATTTTTGACTATTATAAATAATGCTGCTATAAACTTTCCTATACAGTTTTTGTGCAGATGTATGTTTTCACTTCTCACATGCCTCCCAGCCCCCACAGACCCTGGCCTTAGCCTACCCTGCCCAGTGCTTGTGTAACTGTTTGAAGTGAAAAAGAACCTATGCATATTTGATATGCTTGCACTGAACCAATCTTTTTGATCACAGTCATCCTAGTAGGTGAAAAATGGTATCTCATTGTGATTTTGATTTCTACTACCCTAACGTCTAATGATGTTGCATTATTACATGAGCTTATCAGCCATCTGTATATCTTGTGTATATCACTTGGAGAAATGTCTATTGATATTCTCTGCTGTTTTTATTTTTTATTTATTTATTTTTGAGACTAGGTCTCGCTATTTTTGCCTGTGGAACCCCAGGCTCTCGTTGCCCGGGGGACCATGGACTCAAGCAATCCCCAGTCTCAGCTTCCCAGGTAGCTGGGATTACAGGCGCGCACCACCACACCCAGCTATTTTTTTGGAATTAGGTCTCGCTACGGGCCCCAGGCGGGACTTGAACCGCGATCCCTAGCCCCGGCCGCTTCACAGGCTGAAGCTTACAAGCACGAGCCACTGTGCCCGGCTTCTCTGCTGTTTTTAAATAGGTTACTTGCTTCTTATTGATGAGTTATACATATATATACTTATTTTTGGATAGAAGTTCCTTATCAGAGATAAATGTAACAAATGTTTTTTCCCATTTTGTGGGTTGTCTGAGAAACCTCTCTTTAACCCAGTATTCCCCAAATAGTATTTGACCCTGGAATTTTCATTATAATGATCTACTCAATAATGAATTTATACTATATGCTGGGTATTGGGGTTCCCAGGATGAAGATGGCTGATGGAAGATGCTCACCATCTGATAGAGGAGAGAGAAGAATGCAAATGACTTTAGGAAGAGTGGGGAAGAAAAAGTTTTGTAAATATACAGTGTATCTTCATCTATCTCTGGTGCAATCTGGTGCCATGTAGTAACTGGAAAATATTTCAAATAAAGATTGAATAAGTAGCTGAATAAACTGGGATTGTCATGCCTCTCCATTGTGGGTGTGGAGTTGTGATGTTATTTTTTCACATGAGGAATTCTAAGGGACTTGTTGAGGTCTAAAATGTCTCCTTTATCTTCTGCTAAAACCTAACATTTCTCTCTCCATTATATAAGGTCTGGGTTGAAATGGAACTATATTATCTGGGACACCTGGGAAAAGCATAAGAACCTATCATCTTTCAGATATTTTATTATGAGTTCATTTACCTGCCTCTAATGACTCCCCAGGGCTTGGAACTAGTACATTTTGAAGGACTCAGTCAAAGAAGAGCAGAGCTGACTTAGATTTGATGGGATGGAAAGAGGGAAGGCAGCTGGATGTATGAAGCTCTCAGGTGGCATGGGAAGGCGAGGAAGTGGGGGTCCAAGAAAGAAACACGGAGGAGCAGCAAATCAAATTTTGACTCCACAATTGTGCCAAGGACCTGCCTTATTAATGGGGAACAAGCATTTCATTCTATAGAGAACACAGCGCAAAATTATCCTCTGCAATACTATATCAATCCACAGAGTTTTAGGGTCATGGGATTAGGGGACAACAATGAATCTGAATTAATGTGTTGGTATTGTGACTCTTGGAGCCTCTTGAAACCCAACTCATCTGAAAATAAGAATCACCTGAGTATAAAAAGCCTTCCTTTTAGGCACTGAAACACTGTCAGCAGAAAGACAGTCTTGAAAAATCTCTCCCATTTCTTTTCTTACAAGTCAAATATTAATTAAAGTAAATAAATTAGATTGCAATTATGGGCAATTGTGAATTAGTGGTATTATGAGGAAATGCTCTTCAGTACAGTTAATTGGCATCAATTGTGATTTGTCCATGTTAATTTAATATCTAGAATGAGGTTAATATTTTGAGCATTCTAATAATAAAGAGAATTAGAGAGATGTGATTAGAGCCGCTCCCAGCTGTATGTATGGATGAGATTTCTGGGAAGTCTTACCACATATCTGGCCTCCCCTTCTGTCTATCCCAGCATCAGTGAAAGGAAACCCCATGAACCCCTTTTCACTGGCGATCTCCAAATGCCTGCTCACCTACTTACCCCCTCCCTGACAAAAGCACTATCAAATTTTACCATAACACTCCGAGGACAAACCAGACGAACATTACAAAACGCATGTAATCGAGTCTTCCAGGGGCCTTGCATCTTGTTTTTTTGTTTTTTTTAAGACTAGTTCTCGCTATGTTGCCCGGGGTAGTCCCGATCTCATGGACTCACGTGATCTCCAGTCTCAGCCTCCCAGGTAGCCAGGATTACAGGAGCTCGCCACCACGTCTGGCTGCTTTTTTG
Organism: Uropsilus gracilis; assembly: GCA_004024945.1. Taxonomy (NCBI): domain Eukaryota; kingdom Metazoa; phylum Chordata; class Mammalia; order Eulipotyphla; family Talpidae; genus Uropsilus; species Uropsilus gracilis. The sequence goes on from PVHY01002520.1 coordinate 14,048, forward strand.
AGACCAGGTCTCGCTATGTTGCCCAGGGTTGTCTTGAGCCTGCGAACTCAAGTGATCCCAGGCCTCTTGCCTCCCAGTGCTTGGTCTAAAGGTACACACCACCATGCCTGGCTGGGCTTTGCCTCTTGTTCTGAAATGTCCCACTCTGGGGACAGTGTGAGAAGGCATTTTGTTGTTGGTCCCTGAAATCTCCTTGGAAATACACAAATAAATACATGTGTGTATCTGAGCATTCTCATAATACTGTTAAAAATCAGAAAGAGAAGATTTACACCATATTGTTTTTTCTCAATAGGGTCTTCACCACTGCTTTTCTGTTAAAATAATCTTACAAACAACATATTTACTTGACACGTTCATTTTGGGGAGTTAAGACCTGATAAACCTGATAGGAATACTCATGCAAGCGCCCACACATGAACGAACACACACACACACACACACACACACACACACGCACCACTTTGGCTTCTTTTGTAAAGAGAAACAGTTCAATGCTTCAACCCAACTGGTTATAGAAAGAATGGAAATGTCCTTGCCAAGCATGGAGCAGCTGGATCGACCCTCAGCCAGGGGCTGATCTCTGACCAGGCCCTACTGAACTAGGGAGGTGGGATCGCACAAGACAGGGACAGCTCCCTCTCACTTCAGTCATGAAAAGAGGTCAGACTGAGCATCTTTCCTTCCTGAAGGGTCTCTTTGAGCATGCTGCCCACAGGCAGGTCTGGGGATGGTTGAGTCCTTCAGATACTCAGTCCCTACCTTCTGGCTTGTCTGGGACCTGCTGAAGGTGACCATCCAGAGTGCATGGGAAAACTGCCCAGGGTATTCTTTCGTTGCCCGTAACTGGATTCCAGTCTCTGGTGAAGTCCTGCTCTCATAGGCCACTCTGTGTCAGGGCTGGCAGAGTTTCCCACTTTGATTTCCCCACCTGGCTGAGCGCTCCATGAAGGCAGAATCTTGTCTTGGGAAAGTGCCCATTCTGCCTTTGCCGTATGTGGCAGACTCTGTGCTAGGAACCTTCATGCACTTTTACCTGTCCCATGGGGCAGATATTACTGTATCTAGTTTACAGAAGCGCAGACAGGCTTGGAGAGGGTCAGTGGCTTCCTGTGGTCTCAGGGCTGGTGAGTGGCAGATCTGGATTTGCACTTGATCTGTGTGAAGTCAAGCCCCATGCCATGTTTTCAGCGCTGTCTCCCGCAATTTTTACACTGAGGTGGTGCCAGAAATGTTTGTTGACTGAGTGAAGAAGAGTTGCTATCTTTGTGCCAGGCCCTGATTGAGGTGCTATATGAACAGACCTATCACAACTCCAAGAGGTGGAGGTGATTATCATCTCTCTTTTCAGATGGAGAAGAGGAAGCATGGGGAGGTTAGGAAATCTGTCCAAGGTTCTACAGCTAGCAGGTGGTGGACCTGGCTCTCTACCTTGGGAGTGTGCTGGCTCCAGAGTCTGTTGCTGAACAGTGTACCTACTACCTCTCTCAAATGAATGTAGAAGCTGTAGGAGACTTTTGTTTTGCTTGTTTGGGGCAGTGTAAAGGAAGGGGTTATTCTGTCTGAGGTAACAATTCTTGGAACTTACCCAACCCCTGCAAATGTCATTAGCAACTTCTCCCTCTGCGTTCTGAGATTGCCTGGTCACTTTGTCTATCTTGCTGAGCAAGTAATAGACGATTCAACCCAGGTTATGTGAATAACTAAATGCAAGCCCATCTTCTTTTTTTTTTTTTTTTTTGCCTGTGGAACTGCAGGCCCACGTTACTTGGGGTACCACAGACTCAAGCAATCCCCAGCCTCAGCTCCCCAGGTAGCTGGGATTACAGGCGCACGCCACCAAGCCCAGCTATTTTTTTTTTTTGGGGGGGGACTAGGTCTCACTCTGTGCCCCCGGTGGGACTCAAACCGCAATTCCTGGCCCCAGCCGTGGCTTCCCAGGCTGCCATCTACAGGCATGCGCCATCATGCCCGGCTGTTATCTTCTGCTGTGTGTCATTTGCAAACCAGAAAAGTCATTGCAAACGAGATAACAAAAACCTCTCTCATTGACCAGTTCCCAGAAAACTAGGGACTGATTTACTACAATGACTTTCTGTGACTGCAGTGGTGCCTGCTGGTTTCCCTAAATCAGAGATAGAGACCACCTACCTACACCCCCATTCCTCACTTATGCTTAGGCTTTAGAATGTTAATTGCCTCTCAGGTTTGTGTTTGTCTTCTTTGAAATTCAATAGACCCTCGCCCTGTGTCCCTATAAATACCCCTTCCTTTTGTTAATAAAGTTGCCTCATGGCCCATATCTCCATTTGGTCCCTAGCCATGGCTGGGTAAATCGGTTAGGAAATCAGTGAAGTGGAAAAAGCAGTAGTTTTGGAGCTAAGGAGAATGACAAAGTCTGGGAGAGAAGATGAAGAGGTGATTTTGAGGAAAAGGGTAATTGGGCTAAAACTGGAAAGTGAAACTTTTTAAATACATTTGTCTGTCAGGATGAGACCTGCCCAGCAAAATATGAGGAGCTTCTCCAGAGCTTCTTGCCAAGCGTGAACGACTGCCCCAGTTTTATGAAGTTCAATGCTAGAGTCTCCAGGGGTGTAATGGAGACCATGGCAGAAGGAAGAAAAATGGGCTTTGCAGTCAGAGAAAACTAAGTTCAAATACTGACCCAGCAGTGACTTGCTGTGTGAGCTTGAGCCAGTTACTTCATGTCTCTGAGCCTCTACAATGACGGTAATAAACCCCCCTCATGGGCCTCTGTCAGAACTCAATGGTGGTAACAGATGCAAAGAGCCTGGCAGGCAGCAGGTATTCAGCTCCTGTCAGCTGCCTTTTCTGCTGTTCCAGCCCTACTGTCTTCAGCTGTCCCAGGCCACTCAGAGCTTTTTCCAGGCAGAGCCCAACTGCAGCGGAACCAGTACACAAGGCAAGACCCTAAGAACATAGCCCTTGCATTTTGAGTGCTCAGTGGCTTCTGATGCCACTGAAACACAGAGGCTTAACGGTGCTGCTTTGTTTGTAATTGGCCAGTAACTACAGTTGTTGACAGATGCTCTATAAGAATGGAGACAGGAGAGTCAATTTTCTTTGGCTAGAATGAAATCCAATACACCCGTAAGGATAAATCGAAATTCCTCTAACCAGTAGATCAACCCCCTACCCATCAGTTTTGCAGTGTTTGCTTTATAGGATTTTGAGATGAAGAGAGAGAAGTCAAATGACGGTCAAGGAAAACCACCAAAAATATGATCTGGAATCAATAACACAAAGCCATTTCTATTCTTAATGTCGTTTTGGCATGGGTTAGGGGAGTTTAATTAGAAGAACTAAGTCAAATATGAAGGGCAATTAACAGAGCATCACTCCTGCTCTGTGCAGTCAGACTATGCTATCCATATCTGAGCGAGTGTGAGGCTGTTTACATTCAGCTTCCCAATGCTGCAGCATCTTCCCACACACGCTGCCCTGGGACCAGGCAGTTTGAGCAGCGGGGCTCTTCTCCCACTCTGTAACAGGTAACATGTGTGTCTGTGTATGTGTGAGTGTGTGTGTCCGTTTTACCTCTTTGCCTCTCCTGTAATGAATGTTATTATTTACCTGGCTCTACCTTCCTCCCAGGCTGTTGTGAGGGCTAGTGGGAAGTGTTGTTAAACTCTGAAAGCTGGCTGGGATGTGGGAGGTCCAAATTTCTGTCTAGCTTTGAGCTCTGCAGAGCCAGAGGCAGTTGGATCTGGCACCCAGTTAGGGACCTAGGACCCAGCAAGACCAGCTGCTAATATGCAGGCAGATGCCTTTTCCAGATCACAAGGACCGGAGCACCAAGCCTTCAGCTGCCTTGAGGGATGTGGGTTGTAAGATAGCACTTGATCAGTTAGAGCAAACTAAGTTCAAATACTGTCCTAATAAGGCAGGACCTTGGGTAATTGCTTCACATCAGAACCTGAAAAATAAAATGGAGAGAATACCACTCACCTGAAAGGTAAGCAGGGAAAAAAAAGTAGAGTTTTCATATACCCAGCACCTGGATGTATCAATATGTGGAAGCTCCTCTATTCCCTTTATGTTCATCCCTGAAGTTCATTTTCATCTGATTCCACCCCTATTCAAATTCAGGGGAGAGAGGAGTCTAACAAGTCCAGGTTTCCAACTCCCAGTAAAAGGGGCTGATTCTCTGGGAATTTGGGAAGCTGTATATGAAGTTTGAACTTGAAGATGAAATTTGAAGAGTATTTTCTATCCCTGAGTCTCTCTGTTTCCTTGATAACTGAAAACAAATCTCTGGAAGATGATGAAAACACTGCCTCTCCAGCTCAGTATCATTCACCCTGTGAGTTCTGACCGTTGAGGCAGCCGGTTTCATGTCTCCTTGCATGAGAAACACAGAGCTGTCCTAAAAGACTGTCACCTGAGCCCTAAAAGCTGCTCACCTGCTTCCCAAAGTTCATGAACTGCACCCTCAGCAGAGTCATGCTGCAGACCTGGGTGGAAAGAACAGTTCCCAAGTACCTGGATGCAAGGCCTGCCTGGTAGAGATGCTACTTAGGGGAGATCATCTAAAAGGAGGTCCACCTTTGATCATGTTAGAATACCAGAGAGCTCAATGCCTCCTCAGTGAGATCTATTTTAATCTTATGTTCTGATATAAAGATATAACCATTCTGATATAAACACATTCCTTTATAGTAGTTCTGAAACTATTATTAAGAATATGGTCTATTATGTCACATTCTAAAGGACATTTCCTCCATAAGAAATTTATTATAGACTTTAGTTCTAGGAATATTTTCCTTCCCCCCCATGAGAAAATAATGTTGTTTCTTTTATGATAATAAGAATTATGAACTTACTGATACCAAAAAGCTCAGAATCGAATTTCATGCTCAGTCATCGCAACTAGAGTAATTTTTTTGACTAACATCTATGAATAACCCTCCATTCTTTAGTTTTAATTTTCTCTTTATCTTTTATAAACTATATGTTAACAAAATAATATATGTATATATTTATTCCTTATTATAAATAGTGTATAAATTGACATATATGCATTCACACACACATATTTTACAAGTAGACTCAAATCTTCTTTTAGAGATGTAGCTTCCTGTCTGATGGAAGTAACTGATGATAGAATTTTAGATCCACTAGTTTACTCAAAAAATTTATTTTTCAATAAATTTTTCTTTTGGTCATTGGTATTTCTGGAATATCTCACAAATCCAATGAATCTGGGCTATAGCTTTGGACTCTCTGTGATCTTTGAAAAGTCATTTACTCTCTAAACCAAAGTGTGATATCACTCGCTCCATTTACCTAACAAAATGCCCTGGGATCAAATAAAATAATGAATCTCCTCTGAATTAAACCTTTCTTGAAAAGTGTAAGAGTGGTTCAAACATTTCCAATTTACAGTTCAACATTGCTGATGAGGAAAAGACAACTGGGAGGAGTGAGGCATTTTCGACTAAGCACTTGGCCTGATATTTTCTGGTTTGCCCCTCCGAATCCCTTCTCCACCCACCTATGTGCGCCAGGAGGCCAACCTGCATCAGCTGGTCTATGCTGCTCTCTGTCTTCAACTGGTAGGAATCACTGGGAGTTCACTGGAGGATAGAAGGAGAGGTGGGTGTTTTCCCTCCTGTGGATGCCAGTTGGTGGCTGATCTTCCTTACTAAGGGCCACAGCTGCCTGTGGGGGACTGTTCCTACTGGGGCACATGTAGCTTCAGGTATACTTCTCTCCAGCTTTTGGAAACCATTCCCTGCAGTGATGGTTCTCTCTGTTGCTGAGAGAAGAGGTGTCACTGTCCTGCATGGTTCTCCTTATCCTGACCACACCTTTGTAAACAGTTGCTTCATTAAACTCACCTAAATAAGCCGAGCATGGTGGCTCATGCCTGTAAGCTTCAGCCTATGAAGCGGCAGGGGCTAGGGATCGCGGTTCAAGTCCTACCTGGGGCCCGTAGCAAGACCTAGTTCGTGATGGCGTGTGCCTGTAATCCCAGCGACCTGGGAAGCTGAGGCTGGGGATTGCTTGAGTCTGTGGTACCCCAGGCAATGTGAGCCTGCGGTTCCTCGGGCAAAAATAGCGAGACCTAGTCTTAAAAAAAAAAAAACCCTCACTTAAATTACTTATCTTCGTGTACCAGTTGCTTCCTATTAGAGTTCAGTCATGCCATCCAGAGGCACAAGCATCATAAAACTTCCATGCGGTGGATGGATATTAGTGTTTTTTTACAGACGAGAAAAAGATAGGGTTAAACAAATGTCCCAATGTCATACAAATTATAAGCTACAGAATTAAATATCAAACTTAGATTTGTCTAATGTCTTATCTAACTTATGTTCTTTTAGGTGAGTAAAGAATTTCTGATGCTATATCAGGACCTCTGATACAATGCTTTACTGCTGTGTAGGCATCTTCTCATGTTCCTGACTTTAAAAGAAGCATTTCCAGTGTTTCACAAATAAGAATGATGTTTGAAAATGTTTTTTAGAGGATACTCTATAGTGGGTAAAAGATGTTTCCTGTCTTCCAAAGTCAGGTCATTCATGGCAACATGTATGTAGCGAGGAGGAATCATGCTGGCCGAAATAAGCCAGAAAGAAAAAGATAAACACTGGATGGTCTCACTTCTATGTGGGATATAAAGGAACCAAACAAAAGGACAAGAACAAGTTGGAACTATCAAACTGGTAACAGAACGAAAGCATACAGCAAGGGAGGGGCAGAGTGGGAAGGAAAACTCAGGGGAGGGATAAGCACAAGGGATCATAAAGACAATTCATAGGTGATACTAATGGAGGGAGAACTTTGGGGTATATAATGGAAAAATATATACATATAATCAATAAAAAGTAGAACTTCTTCCATGTTTTCTAAATTTCAAAATTTTCTTAAATCATGAAATACTTTTTGTTTTTTTTTTTTTTTACAGCTAAAGGCATGGGCATAGATGTTTCAACTTTAGGGTATCATATGAGGAGTTCAATTCTAGGCAGTTTCACATAATTAAAGATCTTAGTGATGGAACAGGTTTGAAGAGAAGCTGAATTTCCATTTCCATATCCACTGAACTTGGAAACTTCCCTGGTGATCAACTAGATATTCTGGAAGTCCTTTCCATGTTCTGCAGCTGAGAGTTGGAGTTCCTCATTGGCCTGTGTTGAATCAGCATCCTGTAGTGTCCCCTACTGGTGGAAAATAACTTGGCGCTATGAAGAGCCTGACTAGCAGATAGCTCTTGCAGACAGCTCTGAGAGCAAGGCCGCAGGAAGAATTTTAGGTACATTCAAGGTCCTTTCTGAATGCTCATCAATTTTCCTACAGCCTTGCTTTGAATGTGGTGCCCTGAAATGAAATCAGCCCTGAAGGCCTGAATCAAGTTCTGTTTAATTGACAAGGACATTCCCTTCCTCACTCTGGATATTTTATCTTCTATAGCCTTAAGTTCAGTTTTTCACTTTTGGTGCCCATTTCACTAACCCCCTCGTGTCTTTTTTCTGTACAGCTCCTGACCTATGAACTCTCTGATGGTGTGACTGGGTACTCAGAAATGTGGTCAGGTCCTAACGATGACCTTTGTTCATTTCATGCTTTAGATTTAATCTGTCAAAATCATTTGGATCCACGTTCTTTATTCAATTATATAATACTGCACACAGCTCTCTGTCCTTCATAAGTTTGATAAGGTCATGCCTACAGCTGAGTCATTATTGAGAAAGTCAAATATGAGGGATATGGACAAAGCCCCAAGTTTGCCAATTTGTGGTGCTATAGGACAGCCTAGTCATGACCATTGTGCAAACAGACTTTGAAATGAAGCTTGGATGAAAAACAAGAGACTAGAGGCTTAGATTTGGGGGTTAATGAGAGGTAAAGCAACAGCAATGGATATAGAGAGAAGCAGAATAGAGTAGCAGAAGATAAAGGTCTTTTGAATTTGAAGAGAAAGAGGAGCTGAATAAGGCAGAGAAGGGGGAATCAAAGGTATAGGCTGGAAACTAGAAGAGCCCACAGCCGTAGTAGCCAAGAGAAGAGGGAATTTCAATGATAAGGGTCCAGTAAGTTTGTAGAGAAGACCTGAGAAATCATTTCTCTCTCTCTCTCTCTCTCTTTATGGTTATGGTAGAAGGATTTGAATAAAGATTAAATCTCAGTCCAATTCGAAATGCTTTTTTCTTAAGCAAGTGTTTACCACATCAATATTTGTGGTTTTTTTGATTGCAGGAAGAATAAAAAAATTTTATTTTTTTTGTCAAAAAAGACAGATTATTTTTAAAAAATGGATTTCTAAGTTGTAAGACAAAAGAAAGAGGAAAAACTCAAGGTATGGCACTCACAGAATATTTTTAGGATGAAGGGAAGAGATCAATGGAGAGAAAGAGCTTTATTAGGGGGGAAAAGAAAGTAAGTGATAGAATCTAATGGGAAGGTATTAAGAACTCTAGAGCACTATAGATAAAACATGGCAGTAACTCAAGCAATCACTGACGGATCAATATGGGAAGCAAAATACACTGTAGTTAGCAGTTATGTAGTTAAAAACTGGGGTTCATTCTAAGAAATGCACCCTTAGGTCATTTTGTCATTGTGTCACAGAGTATACAAACCTAGGCTGCTATATATATCCTACTTCATACCAGCGCTATATGGAATAGCCTATTGGGTCCACCACCATATATAAAACTCATCTTATTCTTAAGTGACACATGCTGTATATTATAGAATAGAATATTTTTCAGCCTTATAAAAGGAAGGCAGTTCTGATATATGCTATAACATATGGATGAACCTTGAGGATATCACATTATATGAAATAAACCAGGTAGAAAAAGACAAATGCTGTGTGATCCCACTTAAATGAGACACTTAGGGTTGTCAAAATCACAAAGGCACAAAGTGAAATAGTGTTGCCAGTGCTGGGGGTGGGGATACAGGTTTTTTTTTTTAAGTACTACTATACCCAATGTGCAGGGATCACTGTTTACAGAGCAGCCCTGAAAGTCACTAATTTATGTAGCTTCAGACAGTGCCCAGGCTCAGCACACCTTCAATGCCTGCTCACTAAAAGTATGACTTTCGAAAGAAATTTCTCTCAACCTCTGAGAATTATGAAACTTACAAATTAGTCTAAGCAAGTGATTTAAAGATTCTCCCATGTACAACAGAATTGTTGGGTCCTCAGGCTTTGAAAATACCACAACTCACTGAGATTAAAGTGTCTGGAGGGCAGTGGTAGTCAAATTTTACAACGTAATATCTTCTGGTTAACTAAAAAATTCCAGAGTCAACACTGGTATATCTGGGCAGAGTGTCACAGTCAGAATGCTAAAGTAAACCCTAGGGGTCCTGAGGCATCACTTCAGGTTCTCCTAAAAGCCCCCAACCTCCACTGAAACGCTCTAGGGGTTATTAAAAAGGTAGCAGATAAGCCTCTAAATAAAGAATCTCTTTGTTCTTTTACTTTTAGGTTTGGTTTTTTTTTCTCCAGTGGGTAAAAGAATAATAGGAATGAAATTACCTATAGTCGTAGGTTGGCTCTCATACTGGACAAGCACGGACATGCCTAAAAGCTAGCTACCTGGACACCCAGAAGGGCTACTCTTTGGACTCATGAAGCTAGGACCCTGTTTCTCAGTCTGACATTTCAGGAGGACTATATTTTCTCTTTTAAAATTAAACAAATATTGTGCCACACCTTTATAAATAATTCAGAAAGAATCTAAGAGAACTTCACATGAACCGCAAGAATACGACCTACAGTCATGTTTCAAGTCCAAGAGAATGTATCTATACCAGCATTGAAAGTCTATTACTAGGAACTAAGTGTTTGGCCAGTCAACCTACCAGGCAGATGTTTCTGAGTAATTCTGATTTTGCTAAGGAACAAAACTGCCAAAGTCTGGATTCACCTCTAACCTCCGAATCATGAGGTGGTGCCACATGGCATCACTCTCCCCTCCCCACTAATCTGTTGTTGTAAATGTTGCCTTGAAAGGGTCTTAAGATTCAATTATTAATCAGAACCAATTTAACAGGCTGTTGGTGACAGGAATGAATTTTTTTTCTATGTGCAAAGCTGGGATAAGCTGATCAAAGAGAATGGTAAGAATTCACAGGAAATACATTAAGCTTCCCACGCCTGCCTAAAGAGCTTACCGGTGTTCACAAGACTGCAGGGAAAGGCATGTTTGGGTGGATACATTACTGGTCAATGGAGACTAATCATAAGGAATTTATAAAGCACAGCAGGCCTCAGCTTAGATCAAGTTTTTTTCTTCACCCAGGAGGAAGGGTCACCTTGCCATGTTCTCTTTTTAAATACCATTTAAAATGTAACTCCACAGATTTTACTTAGAGAAATCAGGCTATGAAAATCATATTTTCTGCACTTAATTTTGCTTCACTCTCTTCTTTTTTTCATATTAAAGCTGTGAGAAGCCACAAGCTTACTAATTATCTTTTGGAGCTCCAGACTTCAGACAGGTGATAAATGATCTAAATTGTTAGCATGATACTGGAAATACAGATAATCTGTGTTAAATGAGAGAAACTACACTCTTGAAGGGGGTCACTCATACTCACCATGGAACTCTCCCTGTGCTTCCAATGGGTAACTTAAAAAAATGTGGGGGTTGCTCATGTAAATGCAAGAATTCTCTGCTTTCACTTCTTTTACCTCCTATGAGTGAATGAATACTAAGAATCAAATTACCTTCATATTGAAAATGTTCCTCTCACCCCTCCAGGATTAGAATTTCACCTCTATCTAGTATTGTCGAAGAGCACAGTGTTCTGCTGAGCCCAGGGCCTTGTGGACTGCACTGCCATACACTCTGGTTGCTGACTGTGGATGAGCAAAGTCAGAGCTTCCATTGGCATGGCCAACCCCACCCATTCCCAATTCCCATACAGGGACCTCCTGATCCAGGAGCAACTCTGTGAAAATAGAGGGCTTGTCTTCTGAAATGAAGCTTCTGTTTACTATGATCACACATGTTTTCCTTTGCTTCTTTTTCCTTTTTTGCTTCCCTTCTCCCTCTCCCTGTCTGAGTGAGGGGAAATGGGAAATCTGCTGTTTCCCAGCACATGAGGGTGGGACATTATGGCCAGCAGAATGCATGTAGCTTGAGCAGTTAATGATGGTGATGAGAGAGAGAGGAAGAGCGAGGAAGAGAGAGGGAGAGAGAAAAAGGGAGAGAGGGAGGGAGGGAGGCGGAGAGAGAGGGAGAGAGGGAGAGAGGGAGAGGGAGAGAGAAAAGGAGAGGGAGATGGAGAGGGAGAGGGTGTGAGGGAGGGAGAGAGGCAGAGGGAAAGAGAAAAGGAGAGAGAGGGAGAGAGAGAGGGAGAGATAGGGAGAGAAAGGGAGAGAAGGAGAGGGAGATAGAGAGATAGAGGGAGAGAGAGAGGGAGAGAGAGAGAGTTGGGAGAGGGTTATTTTCAGGACTGTGGGCATCCCAACAAGAAGAAAGAAGCTAGGGAGGGAAAATGCCAGAGGTCATGGAGTCACAGACAATATATAGGCAAGGAACATGGACAACTGATAAAGAAAATAGAAGGAAGGTAGAGGGAGGGAAGGAGGGAGGGAAGAAAGATGAAAGAAAAAGGGATGGAGGAAGGGAGTCAGTTTTTTGCCTGCTCTGTAAGAACAGAGGATTGTTCTGGCAAAGCTGGGTCTCCAGGCCATACTTTGAGTGCTGGGGCCTCAATGAGACTGCAAGTTTCAGGGGGTGACAAGGATCCTCAGCACGGAGTCTGGTGCTGCTCCTGTCAGAGTCTTGAAAATGTAACTGCATTTTCTTCTTTAGAGAGCACATCCCAGTGAATTAGTGCCCAGAGAAGGTGTGGGTGTTCAGAGGAGAACCTGAGGCAGGGGAGGTGTGGATAAACTGGAGGAGGGATTAGATGAGGCAGACTAAAAACAACAGTAAATCCCTGCTGGAGATCCCAGCAGGGTCCAGAGTTGTGTGCAAGGGAGTTCAGACTTCTCATTCAAAAGTCTTTATAGAAAGGAGCTCTCCTTTTCTGGGGTGACCAATCCAGAGGCTGCATGAACCAAGTGTACTCAAAAACCTCATCTTTCGAAGACCCTTTCTTCACACTAGTATTATAATGAGTTTACCTCTTGGGTCCTTCTGGGAAATCATCACTAAATCTCCAACTGTTTGAGAAGGGGAAAGAAAAGGCACTCTGCTATCTAGAGGATTCACAGCCTAGACAGGACACAGGCATCTCGGTCTGGCCCTCAGTCCACCCAGACTCACAAGAAGCCATAGGCTTCCTGTTCTTTCTGCTCTCTAAGTAATGAGAATCTCTTTCCAGAGGAAGATTTCACCTTTGGAGTATGATACAGACTCCACCAAGATTTTCCTCGAGTGGCAGCAAAAATTAATTTGTTAAGGGAACAATGTGACCCCTCCTTTAAGACCTGAGTACTTTGGTATATTTACTGAGACATGTGGGCATAGCTCGGTGAGCGATGAGAGTGTTTATTTTTAATTCAAAGGACACTAAATTGTGCTAGCAAAGGCGGTCTTGCTCTTTCTAGAGCAGAATTTATCAAAATGATTGCCACATCAGAACTACATGGAAGAATGGTTTAAAAATAAGATCTGTATCCCTACTGGCAAATCTCTGGCATAACTCACACCTATGTGAGTGGGGAGGGGCAGGACCTACATAGTAAATGAGTTGAGGGTTTGTAAATTACGTGGACCGAGGTCTTGCTGTCCCATGACAGCAGTGGTGGGTGTCAGAGGGCTTGCAAAGTAGATGGATGGTCACCACTCCCAGAGCTTCTGATTGAGTAGATGGGGCAGATCTGATGGGAACCTGCATTTCCAACAGGTTCCTGGGAGATATTGATGCTGCTGGTCTGGGAACCACATTTTGCCAATAACTGATTTAGAACAATTAAAACAATTTAGTTTTGTGTCAGTCATGTGTAACCTACTTACTGTTCTCAGAAAAACCTGAGGATCAGTGTGGGTGGGAGTGATGGTAGAGGGCTCATTTTCTGTCTCCCTGGGAGGGGACATCTGGGGAAGCAGTGCAGACCCCCAGGTCCCAGGACCCAGTCTGATGTATGCAGGGAAGATGCCTTCAGGGAGCAAATGGTGTGCATATCATATACTCAGGCTGACTCCAGACTGTCAGGAGCTCAGTTTGATTTCAAGTAAAAATAGGTCTATAGCCTGTTCCAGGGCAAGACATGAAAAATAATCAAATCTCGCTTTACTGAAGCTTTTATTATTCTAATGTTCCCCAGCAGATCCCAGAACTAAGCTTAAATAATTGGAGGCACAAAAGAAGGCAGATTTCTCATCAACCATGGTTCACCATGCAGAAATCATCTCTGGCCATTGCATATTCACAGGCCATCAGGCATCTAGCGACTCAAGTAACAGGTGCTCCCTTTTTTCCATTTTCAAACTGTTACAGGCTAAGATCCCCACAAACCACCGTGGGCCCTGCTTTGGCTGTGGCTTCTGGGCAGCCCACAGTGTCTTGGATTTAGTTCTCTTCTCCATCCTCTGACATGTGCAGTTACAAATATTACCACCAGAGGCCGCAGCAGGACAATGCTTTTCCTAGCACTGGGGCAGGAAGGACCTGGCAGAAGCTAAAAAGGCCTCCCACCCCTCTGGCTGACTTGCAGGTGCCTGTGTGGGAGGTTGGGGGGGGAGGGGGAGCTCTCTGGCAAAGGTAAGATAAACAGCTCATGGTCTCAGCCTGCCTGTCCAGTGTCCTCAACATAACAATGTTGTGTGGCTGCCCAAGGAAGCCATTTTCCTCCTTAAACAGCATTACAGTTGTCCCAGGAAAACGAATGGTTAAGACTAGGGAAATGATGCTTGCCAAGAAGGTGCCTGCAGACCTTTACCATCATGCCCAACAGCTTCTCCCTTCAAGTGATGTAGTCAACCAGCGTTTTTAAATCTTATGTGACGTACCTTGCAAATGCAATTTCAAGAGTCCCCTTGCATTAACCATCTAGCAGAAAGTCCTGATGCCACTAAAATTCTGAGCTGAAATTGTTTCAGTTCCACTTTCTGGGGCTGCAGCACTGCATGAGGCTGCATGGCTGTTTTGTCCAGCACCATTAGAACCTAAGAAGTGCAAAAAATTTTCACCTCTGTGATTTTTCCTATCTCTCCATATCCAGTTCTATGCTTCCCACTCTGAATCAACATTCAGATAGGTTGTTATGAAAAAACAATTGTAAGCTGGTCACGGTGGCTCGTGCCTGTAAGCTTCAGCTTATAAAGCGGCCGGGGCTAGGGATCGTGGTTCGAGTCCCACCTGGGGCCACCTGAAGCTGAGGTTGGGGGATTGCTTGAGTCTGTGGTACCCCAGGCAACGAGAGCCTGCCGTTCCATGGGCAAAGATAGCAAGACCTAGTCTCGAGTAAAAACAATTGTACTTTAGGCTAAACTTGATGCGTGAAAATGAAAATGGCCCAAAATGTTAGGTCAAGTGATGACTCCTTGCTTTATAAAAAGATTTCTCATAAAAATGTCATGGGTTTACCATGGAAAAGAAATCTCCACTAAAATAACGTGGCATATTTAGTTAATATGCATGTTTCCATGATTTTATATAAACAAGGGATATATCTCAAAGCTGTTCTGGAAGCTGGCATGTGTCAGTCTCCACTCTTGCCTTACTTAAGTTTTCATTGTTCTCAGACTAGCTCAGAAACTTCTTTAATTCAGAATACAATATGCTGAAAGGAAAAACAACTTTGCTCACTACTGGTTCTCCATAAAACCCAGACCTTTAGTTAGTGGCTTCTTGGGAAGTAGAGTGGTAGATACCAGTGTGTTAACCCTAAATTACAGAAATCAGCATAGATATGCTGACTGAATCTGCAGTTGACCTCACCCACCTCAGCCTCATAGGGCCATGTGTGAGGGGCAGCAGGCTATACTGACTTCCCATCTTCACCTTCTCCATTCTGCTCTTCTTCTTCTTTACTAACAGAGACTTAACAGGAATCTTACTCCCATACATTCTTCCCACTAACACTGCCTAAGTTTTTCCATAAACCCATCATGAGAAATAAACATGGATAAGAAGAAACTACATGAAAAATGACCTGAGGTTAGTGAGTACCTTAGCACCACAAACCTTTTGAAATTACTCTCCAACTCATTTTATGGATGAAAAGTCCATGGTCCAAAAAGACACTTTTCTGAGCTCACCCAGATATGTAGTGAGAGATGCATACTTCATTCTTGGGATATAAGCCCCTTCAATTTCACTCACTTCTATAAAGTTCTGCAAGTGTACAGTATTGTATCTCTGAAAAAAATGAACAGGGACACAATACTGGTAGACATTTTAATAGGAAGAGGATTGATTTTAATCCAGGCTCTGCTCCATGCTGGGCAAGTTACTTTCCTTTTGGAGGTCTCAGAGATTTTCTGTGAATTAAGGGATTTGGCCTGGATGATCCATTTTCAAGGACTTCACCTCCAGAATTCTGTGTGTACAAGTGCGTATAAGGGTCAGAGGCAGAGGGTGGGTGGGTTCCAATGCCACAGAGGGCTGAATAGTGTTTACTGACATCTCATGAGAGTCCTTTATGTAAAATTCTTATCACCGTGGATAATTTGTAAAGTTCCCTCCTAATTCCCATTCAATGCATGCTCAAAACTTCAGTGAGATAGAGTTTAAGATCAGTTCCAGACTCAAAATCGCAGTCAGGTAGGGAAAGGTTGTACAGTAGTAAGATGGATGTATTCTCAATGTCCCAGGTGTAATTTTTGGCAGGAAAAACCTCCTTTCCTTCCATTATTTATCCTGAAAATCTAATTGGCCACATACATATTGAATTCATTCAAAGTGGACAGAGAGTTTATGTAGATTCAAGGAACATCAAAAAGATGTGTGTGTGTGTGTGTGTGTGTGTGTATACAGTAAAGGACCAAGATAGCCCCTATTTGGCTTAAAACCATGATCCTTTCTCCTTCATATTTACTGGCTTGTTCAGTATCTGTATTATGCCCATCATATACATATGTATTGAGAAAATAATAAATACATGAGATTATCACTTCTCTCCACAGTTCATCTTAATTCTGTCACATGCACAATGGCATTTATTTTCTCAAGCCAGCTACTCTTTTAGAAAGACTCTGGATCAAAAATCTGTTTAGGCTAGTGCCCTAGGAGAACACTGAATAACCCGGGTGCACATGGGTGACCAGGGCCTGCATAGAGAGGCCACGCACGTTTCCACACCTTGGAGTAGAATGTTGCCGTGAGAATGTGGACACATGCCTGGAATCCTAAAAGCTGGCCCTCGGAGGGCTCATTATCAGAGAACAAGAGCTGAGCACCTTTCCTAGGAGTCCCAGGCTCCTTCCAACCGGGAGGTGACAAGTGATAGCTGCTCTGACTCTTACCCATGTTTTAGAGATCGTGGGAGAGAAAAGCAGAAATATAAAATCAGGAACAAATTCATACGATCTACAGCTTAAGAGTGAAGGTTCATGCAGCCCAAGTGCCAAGCTGCAGAAGCGGGTATCAGAGAAGAGCAGAGAAAACATGCAGGAGCAGTAGGCAGAAGCACACAAAACAGCGGAACCCACAGGAGCCATGCTCACACTTACATGGTGTGGTCTCACGCTACCTTAGTTTAAGCATTTCCATCATCTGAGAGTTTGGGAGGGAAAAACAGAATAGTTAAAGGTAAAACACATTAAAATAAGAGTTCACACTTTATTTTTAAAGATTGAAAATCACAATGTCACTCCTGGTCATCCCATTACTAGTATGCAGAGAGATGCATGGTGACTCAGCGATGAAGAGCACAGTTCTGAGGCTCAAACTGCAGTTTCATATCCCAATTCTGCCACTAGGCAGTTGTGTGACCCTGGGCAGGTGTCTCATCTTTCTGAGTCTCACTTGCTACACCTGTAAATAGTCCTAATAGCAGCACTTACCTCATAAGATTGTGGTAAGAATGGAATGAATTAATACATGTGAAATACATAGAACGGTCTTTTCTGATTGTAAGCATGCTGTAAGTATTAGGTATCGTTTTCACCCATGTAGTTATTTTTGGTTTCCTTAGGCAGTTACCACCCAGACCAGAGGGCCCAAAGTTTATAGAAAGTCAAAGACTCAAAGAGACTTTTGAATGTTCAATAGGAAAAAATAATAGAAGAAAATCAAAACAGTAAGAAAAAAAGACAAAGTTAGAAATGCATGGTTGATCAATAGTACCATGTGTGGCTGCAATTTTTGAGAGCATCATTTCAAATTCCAAAGTAATTCAGAGTGGCATTGTAAGAGAGATAAATAAAAATCAATTATACACACAGATCGATTAGAGTCCTGAGGCCTGTTGGACAGTATTAGGCTCTGTATACATCATCAGGTGTTAATCTTTGATGCCCTCTTACAGTTTCTAACTTGCTTCCACCCAAGTCCAGTGTTAGTGGTTATTAAATTCTGCTCTGGTCCCCATGGCCCATGTCTCCACCGATGTGGGACTGACATTATACATACAGGCAGGCTAAGTTTTCGCAGGCAGCCCATTTTAGGAAGAAAGGTCAAAAGAATAGGTTCTGTCACTTGATGAGAGGGTGATGCCTGAGTAATGCCTGGTGCCTGATGTCCTTAGAGTATTTGAATTTCTATACTCATTAAAAAAAGGATTGTGTATTTTTGGGGAAGAGGTTGGTCAGAGGAGACATGATGGTTATTGGTAGTTGGCAAGAATTAAGAACAGATTTTAATACACTATAAAAGCGCACTCACTCTAGACAATTTGAAATAGTCATGGTGGGAGAAGAGAGGAAGTGTAGAGATACAGGAGGAAAGGATGTGAATGATGGGCTTGAGGAATGGCAGGATAGGGAGTGGTGCCCACTGCACACAGCATGGTAACTGGAGGCTGACTCACCCTTATTTCTCTCTGTGCTTTCTCTGGCGTTCAGGAGTGGGGAAATATTTGCCTAGAGATCTAATGCTACAGTAGAGATGGAAAATGAGGACCACATTCATAGACTATAAATCTTTCAAGGGACATAAAATATGTTCACTCTCTTTCAAATTAATAAGGGAGAACACAAAACTTGAGTGAACTGGTGTAAGAGTATGCTAAAGGTTCTTCTAGTTTTATATTATGTGCTAGTAAAAGTTGAGCCAAGGAGAAGAAAAGAGGTAGAGAGCTAATAGGTAATGAGATTCACAGAAGAGGCAAAGAGATAAAAATAAAGAATCTGTACAATGAAAGATATCAGTAGGGAGGGAGACATGTGACAATATACAGCTGGCTTAGGCCACACAACCACAGAGCACACAATACTGCAATACTACAGGTGAGCTACTTCCGATCAGTATCATCATTTTGCCATGCTTCATTCTCTACAATTTCTTTAAAACTTCTCTGCTGCATTTTCATAAAATAGGCCCAGGTAGGGATGCAATCTGTGCCCCAAGGAGGAAGAAAATGTCAGGTTGAAGATGGATTGTGCAGAATGTGGACTGTAAGCTTCTTAAGAATGTTCTGTCTTAGCTATACAGTCAGGCAAACCTCTGGCTTCTGAGAGCTATCCCTAGGACCATACATGTCACACTCTAGTCAAGGCTAGAGTGCTGGCTGAGATACTTTGCATCTCTCCGTAGAGTGGAAGAGGATTCTTTAGGGAAAAAGAACAGCATTATTTATCTCCAACCCCTTTCTCCTCCCAAAGACAGTTGTGGCTTAGTGGTGCTATGTATCTGGTGTAAGTATTTGCTACGAGTCTAGAGACAGGCCTGGTAGTATCACTGCTTGTAATGGACACATGTGAGTCTCCAGAGGACTCACTGAATCCATGAGTTGTACTGACAGTGGTAGATCAGCTAACAGATTGAGATTCCACTCAATAAATAATTTGATTTATAACACTCAAGACATAAAAACAGACAAAGCCTTTATGCTTCTACTTGATTTACTCACAACTGAGTGAACAGCTGTCTCATTCATAAGAAACTTTATAAAACCTACCGAAAATGTCGCTTTTAGTATTTCTTTCATAACTGGTTGATCAGCACTAAGCTCTGGGAGTTTACTTTTGTAGTTTGATTTTCTATTTGCCAGGAGGTAATAGACAACGGGTGGAATGTCAAGTGTTGACTGACTTTTCCTTCAAATGCAGCACCTCAGAGGCTTTCAGGGCTCAGGGGTAGAGGGAAGCGACGAAAAGAACAGAAACAGAGTCCTTGTGAAAATTATTTTTCATTCAGAGGCCTTCAGAGAATAAATACAAGATGGCAATATAATGTGTTAGAATCAAAGAAATCTAGACTGTTACTTATCCAGTTCACTGCTTCATCTTCTGGGTAAGGAAAGAAAGCGTAACAGGACAATCGACACAGCCCGATGGAGTGATTGAGGATCAGCTACAGCCCTCTTCATTCAGGAGGGGAACCACCCCACCAACCACGTTGTTTCCTGTTTTCAATTGAAAGGCAAACTTCTCTAAGCAGTGACACCCAGTGGGGAATATAGCAAGAGTATTAGGGAGACACAGCACATTTTCGGAGTAGTTAGGGAGTATAACATGTCCATCCTGCCTTCTGCGTTTAGAAAGGTTTAACCTCTTCATAAGGGAGCTACAGGCAAAGTTAGGAAACTGCTTTGACTCTTCCAATAAGACAAAAATTAAATGATATGTGATCTGCCTGTGCGTCGCTAATGCCTAAATATGAATGAACTAGCAACCTCCTGAAAGGAAAATAATCTCTAAGCCTGATGATTCATTTCCTTGACCAGTATTTGAGAAACATTTACTAAGAAAGCTAAAATCTCATTCTCTAATGTGATTTTCAATTGAGAAGTCTCACTGAGAAAGGACAAGTTTATTTTTATAATTGCTAAAATGAAAGCACAAAACTTAAATGTCCTTATTAAACTCAAAGATGATACCCCTCTCTATGTCCTTGAAATTCATTTTAAGAAACACTGTCCTAGTTCAGAATTACCTTTGCTCTCTTCCATTACTGAACGTTTCCATTTTCTATTCCTTTCTACCTTTTCTCCCTGCGGCAGCAACTTCTTTTGTGCAGAATGGATTCTTTTAGTCAACATTTTTGCAAAGGAGCTTGTATATCCTGCATTGCTGTTATCTTGTTGCCCTATCTCTCTCTCTGAATCTTGAGTCATATTGTGATCTTCCTAATATTCATTTTAGATGAAAATGAGGCATAATCTGGCCCTTATGGAGTAGATTTGGACTTTGAATCTGCCACAGAAGGGGTGAAGGGCAGAAGGCCCAACAGTTAAAATGCGTTTTAGGCCAGGCATGGTGGCGCATGCCTGTAAGTGGCAGCTAGGAAGCCACGGTGGGGACCAGGGATTGTGGTTCAAGTCCTGCCAGAGGCACGTAGTGAGACCTAGTTCCAAAAATATATATATACAGCTGGGCATGGTGGCGCGTGCCTGTAATCCCAGATATCTGGGAAACTGAGGTGGGCAACTGCTTGAGTATGTGGTACCCTGGGTAACATGAGCCTGTGGTTCCACAGGCAAAAATAGAGAGAACTAGTCTCAAAAAAAAAAAAAGTGATTTCAACACCTTGGCTGGCCTTGTACGTTAGTTAAGTTCCCTGTTTTACAATCTCACCAATTTAGCATTGCCATTGTGTCCTCCCTCTGGGGTGACAGACGGCTAAAGACACATTTAGATTTTCCTCTGAGGGGAAATTCCTCTCTCCTTGACAGTCTCTCTGCTCCAGGTCTCTCAGACTACCAGGAATTTGCCAGGGAGCTCCCCTCGGGGCTGTCTCTTTCCTGCCTACCTGCTTTCATCTACTCTGGGTGAGAATCTTCTTTTTGTTAAGGAACCATCCCCCAGAGGAAATGTACACATGCTAGAATTTCTTCTTGGCTCCTATGGTGGTGCTTTTTTGTTTTGGATTTTATGGAATATGATTTTAAAAAAATGAAATGGGTCTAATTGTATATTTTTGGTTAAAAAAATGAAAAGACTGTTTCACTAAACTAGTTGCATGTTCTAATAATGCAGAGTATATAAGGTAGCCAGTAGATTGATGTGATTGTTAAATTTAGATCAATTTAAATGAAATACAAAGAAAAATTTAGGTTCTCAGTCACACTTGCTAATTACTAAAGGTTGAAAAGCCACATGTTTTCTAGGACACTGTATTGGATAGAGCAAATTAGAAGATTTCCATCATTAGCTGGAGGACAGTGCTGCTCTACATCACTTACAGTGTTTTCATAAAAAAATTTGGCTGCCAGCACTCTTGAAGTTATATTCTAAGAAACACAATGAAGTACAAATGGTGGAGTCAAAACCCATGTGTAAAGTATAAAGGACAATTTTCTAACATAATACAGTTGTATCTTTATTGTGTCTTTATCGTTCAAATTACTCACATAAAGCCTTATCATGTCATTTAGATTCCAAGATGAGTCTTCATTGCAATGAGATGAAACCAACTGTCAATAAAGTTATGGTTCTCAGAGGCACTGAGTATGTGGGGTTGGCATGGTAGAAGCACACAGAGAAACATATCAGGAACCTGTGGCACACTAGGCAGTCCTCTTCTACCTAGAGGATACCAGAATCTGTAGAGCAGGGAGGTGTTGCCAGGGGAAACTGATGTATTCTGGAAAAGTGCCTCAGTCATTGTCTTGTGCCATCTCCATTTCTCCCTCTAGTTGAGAACCATTACTCCAAAAAGTGGCTGGTCATAAGATTTGCCTAAATGCAAGGACCACATATGAATGTTAAGTGTATACGTTCTTCTATAGATTGTACCAGCCAGGGATCTCCAGAGGTATATATACACAGATATAGAGATCCATTATAGAATGGGCTGATATGATTATGGTGACTGAGTAGTCTCATGATCTGTTATGTACAAGCTGGAGAACCAGGAGGGCCAATGTAAGTCAACAATTTCACTGAAACCAATGATTTAGACTGATCCTAAAGGTCCAAGAACTAGGGGAGCTGATGGTGCTAAGTCCTGGTCTGAGTGTGAAGGTAGTCAGATGCTAAAAATAAGTATGTGAAAATGCTGGCATGTGACAGCTAAAGTCCCATCTGGGCTTTGGAGAAAGTATGAGTTTAAATATAATTTGAACAGGTTGTGTCCTCAGGCAAATTACTTCTCCAAGGCTGAGAAGTTAGAAATAATGCTAGCACTAAATTAGAAAGAATGCTAGCACTAAGAAAGAGTGCTGGTACTCCTTCATGGGCTTATTACAAGACTTGGGTAATAGAAGGCACTTAGTAAACATTCAATAAAATTTAGTGATTATGGCATTGTTAAAGAGTATATAGCTAGTGTAGAAGATAAACTTACTTGAGCTGTACGCTCCTCAGAGATGGCTGATAAGAAATCTGAAGATGAAACAGTGCTAAAGAAGTCAGAGTGTAGCTTCAACCCCTTTGTGTTCCAATCAGCTGAAGTAAATCAGCTGCTGTCTTTAGCCTTGTCACCTCACAAATATGGACCTCTCAGAAATTAGGATGGTACATGGACAATCAAATGTGAGACCTGAGAATGATCTAATACGCAGTAAGTCCAAGTTCTTCCATTCAGAGATGAGCAGACTTAGGTCTGGAGTCAAAGTGCTTGACCAAAATTTAAAGACAACCCACTTGTGGTAGAGGTAAGTACTTATCGAAGGAGACTGATTCCCTGCCCAGTGCTCGTTGTAGACAGACTGATAGTTTTCTAATAGAACAGAAATCTCCATCACAGTGAAACATTAGGAAAGATACCTAACTTACTATTATTGGGCCACTGGATTATTTACAACTGCACATGCATTGGTTCCAAAATGCAGATACCAGAGTGGTAGTAAATTTCATTTGTCCTCAAAGGGTAGTTGACATCCTGTAAGACATAGCTTCTAGGAGAAACTCTGCTCACTCCAAATCCACAACAGCCAAGATCTCTTGGGATCTGCTCTGTGGCACATCCCAAAAGTTAACTTGGTTTATCACTACTTGATAAGGGAAATCCTCAACTCTTTGGAATATTGGAATAACTAGGAAGTAGAGTGAACTGATAAAAATAGGATGCTGGAAGTAGGACCCAATTTTCCTGTTCATCACAGTCCTGACACTGTCTTTCTTAGTCTGAGTTTTCAGAACTGATGGTTGTATGTGTGTGTTGTGCTGATTAACTGGTTAACAGAACATCTGAAGTTCATCAGCTAAGCTTTACTTGTGTCGAATTCCTACTGGTGTGTTCGTCTCTCCTTGATAATTGCACTTGCTATACCTTGTCTGGATCTACACTTGCCATCTTGGTCCCATTTGTGCAGTCAAACTGTGCCAATGTCTAATAGGCTTACCTATATTTCAGGTAGCAAATGGAATATTCAAGATCAGGAAGCAAAAGCACTGGTAATATCCAAGGGCATCTTGGACAAGAAGAGAGAGTGAGTGAGGATTTAGGAAAAGTTTGAGGCTAGGTCCTGACAGAATACAGAAATAGGAAAGTCCTCTGAGATTTAGTCAAGTCATCTGGCCTGACCTTTGCATCAAGCAGAAATACTGAACAGAAAGATACTAAGACAAGGTGGTGAGCTCTGACAGGGAAAGAGCTTTCTGAGGTAGATGAAAGTGTACTCTAAAGGAGAAATAGCAGAGTAAAAGAACTGCTTTAGAACTCAATTTGCTAGGTTAAATATCCTTTACAGGACTATTACTCTGTGACATATTAAGAGAGCATGAACATTGGTTATGAAGAAATTCTCTCTTTACATGTAGGGACTCAAACTCTATGAATTAAAAGTCACTGAATGTGTAGCAAAATGTGGTCCTTCATAGTTACCCATTTTATGTTCAATGGAAGATGTAATGCTATGGGTATTAACATCACTCAATGTAATGATAAGACAACTGACTTTATATTTTCTACCATAAATGGACAATGACAATTATCTGTTACATCTAAAACCCCCCAAATTTCAAATATTCAAATCTATCTTCTGCACCATATATTTGTGTATTTTTTCAGAATGGAAAACAAGAAAAGACAGTTCTGACTTGTATAAGCTTCATTCCATTTTAAAGTTTTCTTATTGTTCTAGCTTGGCTTTCACCAATACACATGGACAAAGAAAAACAGAAAAATAAGAAAAGTAAGGGATCTGGAAAGCTACACTGTCCAAAGATCATTAGATCTCATGTAACTGAAAGGTTAATTGAGGAAAGGGACTGAGTGTTCACTGTATGTAAGGCATTTTCTTATGCTGCCTTAGTTATATCCATGACTCCTTAAAGGTAGATATTACCCTATTTTCATAGATGAGGAACAAAGTTTTAGTTTTTTTTTTTTTTTGTTTTTTTTTTTAATCCAAAATCACTTAACCTGTTTGCAGTAGAGCAGGTTCAGAGGGGATTCAAGTTCAGGGCTAGCTGCTCCAGAGACTGTTGTAATATTGCACACATGATCTACAGCCCAGAAGCATCTTTCACTGAGGTATGAGACATTATTTCATTAATCTTCATAATCTTTTCATATGCAGGAAAATCCCTATCACCTCTTTTCAAATGAGGGAACTGCCTCAGGGAGGCTGTCAGAGAATGTGGAAATCTTATGGAGTGTCTGGTGCTTTGGGCTGAGTGTAGACATGGGATTGCAAGTGGGAAAGAAATGGGGTGAGCACCCTTCAGAGGAGAAGGTGCTGCAGGCCACTCTCCCACAGTGGAGGTGGTTACCCTCCATTTCCTTTCTGATAGGGGGACACAGTTCCAACACAGGCTGACAAATAGCTCCAGACTCTAAATGTTGCTCCTTGCTTGGTCTTTTAACTTTTTTTCCTTCAAAAGAAACAAACTCAGTTTTTCTTAAGGAGAAAAAAAGTGCCTTCAAGTACAGGAAGGTTTTGAGGGCAGGATTACTTTCTCTCCAAAGCTCTCTTTACATAAGTTGGAACTGCCTGAATTGAATTTTCCGGCAATCAGGGGAATAAAAAACTGCGTAGACTGCACTTTCATTAAAACTCTCTTGTTAATTTCAGCCTCCCCATGATGCACGAGTAATTTTTTTAACTAAGAAAAAAGTGCAGCTTGATGACTTATTACTTTGATTATGTTAACTTAGTTTGAATAAGAATAACATTTTTAATTTATATTAAGGTGAACATGATCACAAGGCAAAATGCTCTATTTCTTGCTATAAATATATTATGAATTATGCAAGAATAGTTATCAGATAATAACTTTTTATTTTCTCTAGTTTCTCTCCAAAGTGCAATCACCGTGTCATATATTGTTCTATCTGGTCAATTTTAAGAGTGAAAGGAGATACTATTAATAATCATGTCAGGTCAGCAGGCATAAACAGGGAATGCCTCAGGAAATCCAGGACACATATCTATCCTGTCCAAAGGGAAACCACTTCATATATATATATGTTATATATATGTGTTATATATATATATATATATATATATATAACTTCTATATATCCTAAGATAAGCTCAGAAATCCATAACTTAAAAGGTACCATGATCACTAATACTCCCTACTGCAGGAGAGAGCTCTGTTATTTTTCTCTACTCTCTCCCTTTATATTTCTGTTTCTTCTCACTTTTGATGGTGAGCAAATCAGGCTGTGGATCTTGGTCAGTAAGAGTGTTCGCTCTGGGGATGCTCTCAATGGAGTCTCCTTTTCCCCAGGAGTGAGGGCTGAGTGAAAGTCTTGGGACCAGGAAGTTTGGCCGAACTTGGTCACCTGGGCCTCATAAGCATGAACTTTGGGAGTTGGTATATTTTGGAAATGCTTTTTCTTCTGATGCCCACTTATGCCATCTGTCTGGCTTTGCCTTGGGGAGCCTCCATCCCTGTGACAGTAGCATAGGAACCCCGACTTTCTTGCTGTCTGGAAAGGAATGCCCTATCATTATCCCTTGGGTACAAATCCCATACCTTCAGGGCCCTCTCCCTCCCTGGAAGGCTATCAGAGCACCAGGTCCAGTGGGTTTCAGACAAGAGGGCAGATTTAAGTTACTGAGTTCTCTGCTTTCAGGGACAGGGTTCTCCCTGCCCCATCTTGTGAGGCTGGCCCCTCAACATTGTACCTGCTAATTCAGTGAACAGGTAGCACCCTTCTGCTGGCTTTGGGTGTTTAAAGGTAGGGCCAGAGATCCAGGAACTTGGTCTGTGTTTCTTAGAACATGGCCTAGGAAGAGCCCTGAGGGCATCTCAGAGTCTCTGCTACAAGAATTACTTTGGCCAGATTTATTAGCTGCAAGGAGAGGTCCTTAAACTAAAAACCTCACAGACCTTTTCTGTTTCTTCCTCCATATCTGGATTGCTATATTCTAATGTGAGAGCCGTAACTAAAGAGAGAGATCTAGTTCAGGGAAGAATGTTCAGGACTTTTAACAATTCCATCTGTCTTGAAGGGCCTGGGGGTGGTTAGCCTGGAGCCAAGATGGTTAAGATGGTGAAGATGAGCACAGGATAGCTGCTTTCAAATCTGCAAAGGGTTATGGCCTGGAAGAGGGTCAACCTTTGTGGGGGCCCAAAAGGAGGCCTCTGAGAGCTGGATCTGATCCAAAGACAGGAGAGGCCTTCTAAGAGAGCCAGCCTGGTGATATGGACCAAGCATTTCTAAAATAGCTTTAAAAGCTATTTTATAACAATAGAAGCTATTATTCATTGAATACCTTCCATTTGCTAGATACTTTACATACCATGACAGAGACTATTAGTTAATTATGCACCATTTACCTTCCAATTTTGCCTTAACCTCCTATATTGCTGGGGATGGTAATGTGTCCAGTTACAATTCTAAATTTTCCAGTCTCCTTGGAGATAGCTGGTCAATAAGTTATAAATAAAAAGTTGTTAGGTGGGGTATCTAGAAAAACTCTTAAAGACTCAGCTGGAAGATAAGCTTCTTTTTGTTTTTCCTTTTTTCCTGTCTAAATGCAAATGTGATGGATAGAGCTGTAGCAGCCATGTTATAATCACAAAGTAATCTTCAAGCTTTGTGCTAAAGATGCAATAAAATGAAAAAGAAAAGTAGGACATCCTTACATTCTTTATGTAATGGGGCCCTTTGCCATCTCTGAAATGTTACCATTAGATTTCATATTATATGAAGGAAAATCAACATCTACTGGGTTTTGGGCACTGTTATTTGTTGTTTTTTTATTATATGCAGTTGTCATAATACTGAAACACACATACTTTCATTTAATTCTCACAACCAGTCTGAATGGTGGGTTTCATCACATGCATTTTATCCAAAAAGAAATGGAGTCTCTGCAAGGGTAAATAACTTGCTCAAGATCATATACCTGGAAAGTAGAAAACTTTAGAGTTGATCCTGGGTCAATCTGATGCCAAGTTCATAATATTCCTCCTATGTTGTTTCTTTCTCTTTTCACCAATCAGTTAATGGGTGATGGCAAATTCTGCACCAATCCATTGCCCAGACTATTCCTGTTGTCTAAATATGCTTCAGTTTAGTGGGATTAGGGTTGCTATGCCTGACCCGTGTCAGCCTGAGTGGAGAAAATAATCATGTAGTCTTCTGTCCCTAACTTCAGTTTCTTCTATCACCCCCTCAACTTAATGCATAGTCTTTTCCCTCACTCATGCTTGCAATGGATAATCAAGACTAGTGCTGTGCTGTCTGGAGGTACTGGACCCACTGTGACCAGTGTTCCCCTTATATCTCCAGACATCACCTGAGTCACATGACCACAAGTATTCTGAGGTGTCAAGTCACAGTTGGTTGCTTTTCAACTTCCTAAATTTTATTTGACTAGTCATCTCTCTTTTTCTTATTTTTCCCAGTTTAGTGGCCATATCAGCACATGTGAAGGTTGATTTACAGTTTGTACTTTCTATACTCTCTGAAGTGAATGGAAAAATGGAAAGGTTTCTATATGCCCACTCATTCACAGCCACATTCAAGATCAAACTAGTTTTAAAACACTTATAGGCTATTTAATGTTTCTGAGTTCTGTCTTATAGTGATATTTATGTGTTAATATATATTTAAGATAAAGCAATTGCAGACTTAGAAATAAAATTTAAAAAAAATGAAACATACCAGGATGGAAATTGCCTTAGGCTGAGAAGTTCAGCTCAGGATAGACTAATTTGAAACTGCTTAATAGATACTACTACCTGGAGACAACGAACCAAAAAGGCTCAGAGTGAAGGAATGCTGTTGCTAGAATGGCCCAGGAAATGCTCTGGTCCAGGCCTATCATTTTAGAGGTAAGTGTCAGTCATGGGCACATAAGGCAGGACTAGACCTCGCCTCCTAAATTCTTCATTCAGATGAAAGGGACTTCAAAATTAAAAATTTTGGCGTCACACTAAAAAACAAAAACAAAAAATAAAACAAAACAAAAAACCACCTCATTGTCTTTCTCTGAAATCATTAATCTAGAGAGCCATTGCAAACATTCTCCACAAACTTCTTGCTTATGTTTTATAGCATATATAGCATATCCTCAAATAACATCATTTTAACATCAATGAGGGAAAAAGAACCCAACTGACACTGAAATGATGTTATATATAGTTGGTGAGGACATAAAGTACTCTCACATCACTCTTTTTTGTGCATCACATATTGGCATGCTCTCTAATCCTACTAGTAGTCATGTTCACACTCAGTTCAAGGTCTGGGATTCATGTTACTTTGACTTTGTACACCTTACAAGAAATTGCTTTAAGCCAGTAACTTAGTAGATACTCAACAACACTCCTTGGTAGAATTAACAATGAAAATAAATCAGTATTTGTCTACCAGTCCTGTCTTTAAGATTCTAGTTTTGCTTTTAGCTTCCCATTCACATTCCTTCTCTCTGAGGAAGGGTTTGTGGTAATGATCAAAGCCATTTTGTTCCATCCAGGATTTCCGCAAGATAACATACTTGGTCTCAGATCTGAATTCATAGTTATTGCTAGCATACTACCATCCACCCATAGGGTACCTTTTTATGGATTATAAAAAGTCACTTCTTCCTCTAAGTTAGTGGCTCTTAACAAGATGAATTATGGATGTCAGGGGATATTTGGCAATGACTAGAAAGCATTTTGATTTGATACAATGAGGGGTTACAACTGGCTTGGAGTGGGTAGAGGCCAGGGATATTATAAAACATATTATAATGCATAAGAAAGCACTCCTCTCTTCCAAAATCTAGTTGGCACAAAATGTCAATAATGATGAAATTGAGAAACTCTGTAGCAGAAGGAAAACTTTTAGAATTATACTAGGATGAGTCTTCAGGGACTTTGCTTTTACCTGACAAACATACTAAGAATTTAGTATTTCCTGTACCAAACAGCTACTTGGATCAATACTGAATACTTCTCGATATGTATATTTATAATATCACTATGCACTTTATGTCAACAGCTTTATGAGAAAGATCCTTCAGACAAAGATCATTTCTTGAACACAGCATGAAACTAGGTTACTGAAGTTCGCTCAATTGCTTAGTTTCACAGAAACTTTCTTTAAGGGATAACGCATATGTGTGGTCTTTATGTGTGAACTATTGAAAGACTCTCCCCACCTTCTTCCTCCAGAGGTTATTGTCATTAACCTCTAAGTTACAGCTCCATATGCTTCACTAAAAAGGCCCTTTCTCTCCCTGGTACTGATGCCTTCTTAATATATGTAGGCTGTTATTATCTATACTCTACAATTCAGGGAAGCTAGTAGCTCTCTAACATTATTAGTAGATTTACCAACATTTGATTGTAGTATTTAATCTGTGTTTGCCAAATACTTCAACTATATTCTTATTGTATAGTTTGCTGTACCTAAGAGAAGTTTTGCAGTTGGAATTGGTAAAACTGGTTATTTTATTCATTTCTCTGAAATCCTGCTTTTGCAAATATCTCTGGATCTACTACTTGAAGTCTTGAAATGTGGTAATGTAAGTTTATAAAGTAGTGTATTGCAGGTCACACTGTAGGCTCAACCATAGTCCCCATATTCAATGTCCCACCATTTACATGATATGGCATGCCTTTTAAAGAATCTAGGTTTTTATCTTCTAGAAGATAACCTCAAGGTTATAACCCCCTGGAACTTGAATGTTTGGTTTCTCTGAGGAGCAGGGACAGATAAATGTACTTAGATAATAATTCAGGATTTCACTTCAGAAATCAGAATATTTGAGATTATTCACCACTTCATTCACACTTCAGAATGAATCTGCATTAAATCACCTCTTACCCACAGCTGCACGTGCTTTTGAGTCACAGCTCTTCCCTTCCCTGTCTCTCCTCCTCAGTCAGAGGCAGCCCAGTCACACCATGTAGTGAATGTTCTTAGCAGGGGGGCCATACTGCTCAGGAAGTGTTCACAGAGCTACAGAGGTGGAGGAAGCCTGTGGAGTCCCACCTTCTCCATGTCCTTACCTCTACAACACATGCTAAAATCCAGGAAATGAATTTCGGTGGCAGGCATGCCCATAACATTTATTTAAAAATCCAGCACTACATCATGCTATTTCTTTAAAGGCAGAAAACATGCAATCCAGAAAGAGTGGTATTAGTAAGATCATTGAATTGCATGCATTGCCATTTTAATAACAAACATTTGGCTTCTATCCATGGACAAAAGTGCCTTCGTGGGAACTGTGGGGTCCAGGTAGGAGATAATGAAACCCTAGTACAGACTGAGAATGGAGATAGCAGTTTTGAGATAGGTTGGTGTCAGGCAGCTGACTCGTCAATGGTTCTGTCGCCAAGGAACTTGGGAGGAATCTCACCCACTCATGTGGTGAACACTAGCCATACAGAATTTGATCCTGTGTACCTTGAAGTGCCCAGTGGATTGGCTCTGGTCACTCTCAGTATGGCCTAGAAGTCACCTGTGGACAGCGACAGAAGTACTGATGTACAAGGGAGAATTTGTGGAAGTACAGGTTTCTAAAGAAGAAATTCCAGCACCCCATGGGAGCAAAGTCAAATTCAAGATGGACACATTGGAGAACTGGGACAGCTTACTGCAAGAACCCTTCTTGGTCTGTGATTTCTCCTGTGGGGGAAAGTAAATGTGTGTGAACATCTGGTTTCTCCAGCAGTGCAGGGTATGACCCTAGAGGTACACTTCCCTTGCTGAGTTATGAGCTGCTAACTCAGGCATCAAAACACTATCAAGGGGATGCAAGACCCTACTTAGCACATCAGGGACTTTATTAGGAGTCACTCTCATGAGTCACTAGGGACATCTCACCTGAAGATTGCTCAAGTGGCCCGGAGGTGTTCTCGGTGCTCTGTGTGTCACATACATAGATCCTACTCTATGATTGAGTCACTGTGTATATTCCCCAAAATGGCAAAAATGAGCTTTTCCCCTAATAAACTGGTTCTTTCAAATATATTTAAAAAAGGATTATTAACTAAACTCAATAGCAATATGCAATTCAATAGCAAAAAAGCACAAACAATAAAACATGGGCAGATGATCTGAAGTAGACATTTTCCCAAGCAGGTACATGAAAAGACTTTCAACATTACTCATCATCAGGGAAATGTACCTGGGAGGTGAGGTGTTTGAATATCATGAGGAGATGTTATCTCATAGGTGTTAGAATGGCTATTATAAAAAAAGCAGGAGATTAAAAAAAACATAAGAGATTACAAGTGTTGGCAAGAATCTGTAGACAAGGGAACTCTGACACATTGCTGGTGGGAATGTAAATTGGTATAACTCTAAGATGGGGTGGGGTAGGGTGGGGTGGGGCTGAGGGCCAAGACTGGAGCCAAAGACACTTACAAACATGCTCCCTGCAGTGTGGAGGGAAGTGCAGTGAGAATGAATGGGACCAGGTAAAGTGTGCCTGGGGCAAGTAAGAATCTGTGGGGATGGGGACTCTGATAGAGAATATAAGGAATGGCAGAAGCAGCTCCCAGGACTAGCCATTTTTGCCCCCACCACTCTTGATTTTCCTGACTGTTGCTGCTGATCTCTGAAGGCCATGAACAGCCGGCCTTGGAGGACAAAAGTTGACAAGTATTGCAGGTAGCCAGGTGACAAAGTCACTTCCAGTTTTAATGTTCCAGTAGTCTAGAGGGGAAGGTGAGGGTTTAGAGTTGGATGCCTTGCTGAGCTGAGTATTTGTCTGACACTGCTGCTGCCTAAGGGGCATCTCAGCAGCTTTGGTAGTTTCTTCTGTTGTCCTCTGGAGTTGAATTCCCCAGCTGCCTGGCCTATTGCCCCTAGCTGCCACATGCTCCAGATCTTCAGTAGCAGGGAGATGCCATCTTGGATGTATTTTGTTTAGAGCTTCAAAACACTGGATAATATCTACAATAAGAAAACCTGCCACTTGTGGCCTCAGTGTTGCTTCCCCCCCCCCCCCCGTTTGCTAAATAAATCCTATTATTGTTGTTCCCTAAACCTAAGTGGTCTTGCAATTGTGCACAAGGGTGAAGAACTCAGTGACCAGTGAACTATTTGGGCATTGTCATTGGCCAGTATAATGCCTTGTATTGGCCATAACATAGCCACTATGGAAAACAGTGGTGAGATTCATCAAAAATTAAGACTAGAACTACCATATAATTCAGTCATCTCACCTGGGCATATTTCCAAAGGAAGTGAAATCGGGATCACAAAGGATAAATGTGTTAGCATGTTCATTACAACATACTCACAATAGCCTATGCATGGAGACAATGTAAGTACCTGTGTATAGATGAATGGATAAAGAAGATGTGGTGTATATGTATATATACATAATGGAATACTATTCATCCATGAGAAAGAAGGAAATTTTGCTTTTTGGGACAAATAAAATACAAATGAAACAAGATCATTATGCTAAGTGAAATAAGACAAAGAATATCATGTGTTCTCACTTATATGTGGAATCTAAAAATGTCAAACTCATAGAAACTGAGAACATATAATGGTGCCTGCCAAATGCTTGTAGGGGGAGGGGAGGAGTGAGGAAAATGAGGAGATGCTGGTTAAAGGGCACATACACTGGCCAAAAGATTAGCAACGTACACCATCGGTAACATGATGGCTATGGGTAACAAGAGTGTATTATATACTTGAAAGTCTCTAAAAGAACATATCTTAAGTACACATATGTGTGAGGTGATGGAGTTATTAACTAATACAATTTTGGTAATCAATTTGCAATAGATAACGTACATCACATCATCACATTATATACCTCAATGTACATAATGCCATAAATTGTCTCATTAAAATTAGGAAAAAAGAATACAAATTTAAAAAATTAATTGTAGCGATGCTTTGAAGATTTCATTTTGTAAATAAGAAGTATAAGTATTAGTGTGGGAAAGAAAGCATGTGGGAAGCATTTGAAATTCCCAAGGGAAGCGGAAATGTGGTTCAAGTTTAAGGTGGAATTTCTGGAGGTAACAATTCTCGTATGAGATCAGTTTCTGAAAATGCTTCAAAATTGTCAGTCCTAACTGACTGAGAAGTTAACTGTATTTCCTTACCTTAGGAGTAGCAGGCTCACTGCAAAAAAGTGGGGGTAATTTCCACTTCCTCTGGAAAGAGTGCAGCCAGGACTAAAGAGCTGAGTGGGAAGTAAACTGTCTTGAGTCTATGCCCCCTGAGAAATGAGTGTCACACTGATTGAGAGTAAGGCATGTTGCCTGACTAGAGGAAAAACTGGGTTCTACAGGACACTGGGCAGACAATGGTGTTGCAGGCTCCACCCATGGTGGCTCTCTGTGCCCTGCTTGCAAAGCGAAGAAAGATGAGCATGTAGTGGGTTGCTTGGGAGCCTCGGCAAAGATCCTTGGAAACACAATTCTTCTGCCTCATGATTTTGCCAAAGGCGTCATTCTGCCTGGCAGTAATCCCCGCCAGCATTATTTCTGCTACTGATTTGACAAGGTGTGGCTGGCTTATGAAAATGTATCCAGTGCATGCAGCTCACATTTCTTTAAGTATCTCCCTTTTCCTAATCAAAACCCAGAGAAGCATTTCAGCTGCTAGATGCTGAGCAGAAGAATTGACACTTTAATCTGGAACTGTGGTACGTTATTAGCACTCTGCTCACCCTTTCACTCATTTGCTTCTCTTGCAGAAGAAGCCGCCTGTACAATTTTTTCACTGAGAATGATAAATGGGTTTGGTGTTTCCCACTCTCATTTTTCAGATGGTCTGTGAATGCACTTGCATTTTCCAATTTTCAGATATAACATGTCCAGATATGTATGAATAAGAGGTGCAAATGTCCCAATGAGTCCAATTTTCCTGGAGAGAATTCTGCAGTAACAGAAATATGAGCCCAAATTGTTAAACACACAAGGAAATAGAACAGAGACAGCTCAGAGAGGAATGAACAGTCAGCTCATTTTCATGCATTGCTTTTGATGCCAGTTTCTCTGCCAATAGTGGTGTGGTGACAGTGGGGGTGCTGTGGCAGTAGTTAATGCTCTGAATAGCCATGTTTGTCTCTTTGTAATCCTTAAAACTGACTGTTCCTTGACAAACTGTCCATGTGTCTTCAAAAGTACAGGAGGTTGCAGTGGTTCATTTGTAAAGATGGAATAGGTATGGAATCCCTATTAAAGTATGCAAATATCAGTGAACTCTGATATAGAACTACTGGAATCCTGAAAGGTCATAACTACTTTTGGGCAAAGGGCCTCCTGATGAACAGCATTTGAAGTGATTAATTAGGCTGCTGTGACTTGGAGTTTAATGCTGATGGGCATGTACTTTATAATACAGGAATATATAACTGCTTTTTTTATGAGAGGAGAAGAAAAAAGTAGAGGTTTCCTATTGCAAATGTTTTTCTGCTGGGATATCAAGAAATCATCAGAAGTAAGGGTCAGCATTTTTTGAGTATAATCATGTAGGAGGTTTCCATTCAAGGGTGACTGTAAGTAGCTAAGAGATCAGTTTTTTTGTTTTTGCTTCCCCCCCAATACAAATGGACAAGGGGAATGTGTTCTTTTAAAGATGGATAAAGGGCAGCAGAAGATCTTTGCATAAAATGGAAGTACAGTGAGCTATGGTGGATTCCTACTGGGGATAATGTTAATTGTGGTGGTTGTAAATAGGGACCATCTGTTGTAGAATTATTATTAGATATCCAAGAACATTCCTATCAATCATGTGTTTACTACTTTTTTAAGAGGGCCACGATGAAAAGTTTTTAGTTGCATTTACTAGGATCAAATTAAGCTAAAATTAAATCCATTTAGTAACACTGGGAATAGTTTGGGGCTTTACCTAATGCCTAAATATGCAAAATATGCAAAATAAACATTATGAATAGAGACAAGGCCAAAATATATTTTCTATTAAAGTTATATATAGCTATAAATTGTACAAGCAAGTTTCTTCTAGGTAGCAGACAGCCTATGAGAGAAGAGAATCTTAGTGTCAATGATTGAAATATCAGAGATTAAAAGGGAGGAAGAAACCTCAAAAGACTGAACTTAAAGATGAATCTCAATGATTTTGAGTTTGTATAGAAACTTTTTTTTTAGTATTTGAATGAGAGTGAGAGATAGAAAGGACGTACTAAAGCAAGCAACAAACACTTAAATCATGTAAATAACCTCATCATAGAAAAAGTGAAACATCTGTTTTTCCGATTTTGCTCCATTTTCCTTTCTGACTATTTATAAACATATGAAATTTAGGTTATTCATTATTTTACTTATAAACTAGAGTCCATAGGATATGCTCACCCCAGGGTCAAGTGCAGAAGAATCTCAATGAAGTCAACATGAAACTAAAACTGCTATGACTGACATTAGAAAATAATAAAGAAGAGAGATATTTTAAGATGAACATGCATTGGACTGCTCAGGTCAGTTACCTTAGGCAGGGAAGGAATTTGGCAAATAAGTTTAGACTTTAGGGAGTACTACCTGCCTGTATAAATTGTGACAGGTTTAATAGACAACCTAGAAGGTGGTGGTTCTGGAAATTGATAGAAAATGAAGTAGAACAGAAAATGAATGATCATATTCAGAGAAGCTTAGGCATACTTGGCCCTAAGAGCTCTGAAATGAACTAATGACCTCTGCTGGTTCAATTAATCCTTCCTTCTGTTTTCTCATCACTTGTCTTGCTTGCTCATGTCAGCACTGCCCAGTAGAATTTTCTGTGATATTGGAAAAGTCCTGTATCTATGCTGTGCGATATGTTAGCCATTAGCTATATATATGGCTATTGATCACTTGGAATGTGGCTAGTACAAATGAGAACATGAATGACATTTAATTTTAATTAATTTAAATTTTATCAGCCAGCACAGGTTTAAGTGCGAAGCACCGGAGTGAGGTTTTAACTAAAGATTTTATAACAATTCAGAAATGGGAGGATTTGAAAGGACAGGTAGTGATGTGCTGTGAGGGAGGGACTGTTGAGAGCAGTGGGGAGTAACAGTATAACCAAGAGGTTCATAAAGGAATAGCATGAATGGAATGGCGAGTCTGAGAAAGGAGGCTGCAGTGCATCTAAACCTAAAACTGTCAATCAGTGAATCAGGAAAGGCCTGAAGCCCTCAAGACCATAAAATAAAGGTTAGGCATAGTTTTTGCCTTCAGGATTCTTCTAGATTAATGAAGAAATATACAAAAGTTTATGTTGAGTGAAAGTTCTGAACTTTTAACCTTACCCCATAAACTTCATTCAAACTACATACCCAGATCGAATGTCCAACACTGCACAGGCATCCTTTTGTGCATACTAAGTACAGGACAGGGCTCTTCAGGCAGGGACGTTATCACACAGAAGTTAGCCCTACCACCAAAGCAGCGATAAATAGCAGTACTCTGGGGTTGAGAGTGACTTGGTGGGAGGTGTGGTGTGGTGGCATGCATCTAAAGAATTATGATTTTATGCCTTTGAGTCAGTGTCATATACCACAAACATTTTGAAGCCACAAAACTGCAAATAGCAGAAACAAAACAGCAAACAAAACTCCACTGAAGAGTTGGATCAAGGCAGGAAACTCCCAACTTCAATGGAAAGAAAGATCTTGTGGATCGATGCAGTCAGGATGTGATGATGTGATGGTAATTGGGGTGGGCCTTGAAGAGTTTGGGTGAAAAGTAGAGGAAGGAGAAAGTGAAAACACAAGATGGGAACTGCAGGGTGATTGGAGGAGCTGGCTATTTGGAAATAAAGGTGGGCAAAATGTACCTGCCCCAGAGGACTCTGGCAAAAACTAGAAGACACAGGTCAATGAGGCAGGTTATGAAACACAGTGGTGGTAAAACAGCCAGAAGTTGAGTGGTCCTTGGGGAGGAGGGAACTGGAGGAAGGTGATGGGTTGCCATACTGAGGCAAAGGCTGCTTATGTCTCAGCCCTGGGCCAAGTTGAATGGCATGAAAATGAAAGTGTTCATCTCTGAAAGCCCCTGTCTGCCTTTAAAAGCAGGGACTGAAGTTCATTTTATGAGTTGCCACCCAGACCAGTGCAGGCATTTCAGATGGGGCTTAAGAGATTAAACCCAACATCATCTTTATACAATCGCTCATAGTAATTGAAAGAGGGATTTTGAAACCATGGTTACCACAGAAGACTAAAATTAAGATCAAAGGTGATGGTTTCAAATCCAAGGAAACAAAATAGGTTCAAGCTAGAGCACACACTTATGCTTTGTATAGACTATCTGATTATCTTTGGCAAATGCATCCTTTTATGAAGCAATCTCAGGAGACAGTGGAGTGGTCCACGAAGCCAGCAGTTTAGTACAGAGCACGAAATCCTGGGCAGCAGGATGGAATCCTGCTAGGCTGAAAGGGGAGCTAGGTTTGTAAAAGGCATAAAATGTTCATCCAGAATGCTGATTCTTGCTGTGTCCAATGGACCGAGTAGGGAAAAGATTGGAATCTGCAGAACAGGTGGTTACTAGGAAAAGGATATTTTCCTAGGAGACTTAGGCATATTCTCCTGCAGGGCTCAGCAATTTAATTTGCTCTTCTAGGTAGAGATCTCCAGCTCATGTCCTTAAGGAAGGTCATGACTGTTGGAGAATGTCCTCGAACCAGGTGACAGAAAGTCCACAGTGGGGCTAATTCTCCTTACTGTGAAAGGGGATATTGGGCTGCATAGAATGCTGGCTCACTATGGAGAAGACTGCCTCCACTGTCTCTTTCCCCTAATACTGCTATGAGGCCTTATGCTTGTTTTCCTAAATCCCACAACAGCAATAACTGCCACCTATCAAGAGGGGGAATGTCCTCTACAGTGGGTAGGATTGAGAGGCAGGAGAAGGCTCAGTGGACTGAAAATATCTAAGGGGAAGACAACATTAGGGGAGAATTCTGAATGGAAATAGGAAAATCTAGAACTGGAACTTTAAAATAGACAAATTTAGGTCCCCTCATATCATTTACTCAAGTAGTCTATCTTAAAAAACATTTTGTGAAGTAGAGTTCACATTCAGAGAAGTACATAAAATATAAATAAATACAACTAGTAAATAGTTATAAGTGAACAGTGGTGTAACAGTCAAGAAATAGGACATTACCAACATTCTGAAAATCCCATGCCTCTCTCCAGCCACACATTCTTCTCTCTACTCTACTCTCTGGTATGATACTATCCTGACTTTCAAGACAATCACTTTCTTGCTTTCCTTTACGGGGTTATCAGCTATGTACACATCCCAACAATATTCTAAGCCCAACCCTAGAATAATACTGTATGTATTCTTTTTTTAAAAAATTTTATTCATACTTTAGATTTTATAGTATAGGCAAGTGGTTATTGGAGATCCTCCCCCCCCAACCCTGTTTACGACCCCTCTGTTCATTCTGGCCCCTCTCCTTGTTGTTTTTTGATCTATGTTGAGTCCTTTGGTCTCTTCGTTTTCTGTGGCAATGTCCTTTTCTTGGGTGAGGGGCTGTGGTCCTAGAATATAACAAGCCTTGTTCATAGATGTTCAGTCTTATCTCTGTACTGGGTAGCAGTTCATTCTCCTTTGGAATCTATTGGTGTTTTCTCCTTGTTGACGGTCTTTAATCAGTTCCATTGATTGTAGAAGATACTCGTTGTGGAGGGCATCTGCTGAAAGACTTTGCAGATCATTTCCTCTCCTTCAGAATGTAGCTTTGTGTGGGCCTGCAGCCCCATCTCTGTGACCTTCCTCTCCCATGGAATGGGGAGGGGCACCTTGCTTTCTTGAGTTGCGTATCAGTCCTTAGCTTTTGGCACATCACTCATTGTGTGGCCTTAGGTGTGACTCTGTGACAGGTGATGTCCATGATGATTTCTCCAGCCCATTAAATGTTGTCTTTCTTACAGTTCCTCCTCTTGCATTCTGCCTGCATTTGTGCACAGTATTTTGCTCTGGCCCCTCACCAATTCAATCTGTCCAGTGGATTATTAGTTCTCTTCTCATTCTTTCTGAGGACTAATTGGGGTGAGAGTGAACAGGAGGGGCCACCTTTATAGTCCCATCCTGCTTCCCCCTGCCCCCCGCCGGTAGCTGAGCCTGTGAAGGTCGGGCTGCGACCACCCACCAAAGCGGGGCGGCCACGGACCTGTATGTATTCTTTTTCATTTTCATTCTTTCCGTCTTTCACTCAAATTTGTACATTATAAGGTTCATTTACATTTATGGTTCTTTTATTTCCATTTCTATATAGTATTGCATTGCATGAAGTAATTCATTCCATTAGGAATGGCCAGTTGGGAGGTTTCCTTTTCCTTTTTTTCCTTTTGAGATTATATATTTTTTTCAGAACTGCTGGCTCTCTGTCAGCAGTGGTCATGCCAAAAGAGTAACTAATTGAAGTTCAGATGGAGACTTTTTAGATTGAAATGAAGATCCGTCACTAAGAAAGTGCACTTTGCAAGTAAAACTGCATATACAATAAATAGGGTTCATGGTGGCTTGGACACTGAGAGAAGCCTGAGTCTACATCCTAACAACTCTTGATTTTCATTTGCTGCAATTCTGTCAGCGTAAAAAAAAAAGTTCTCTGATTATTGCAATGAGATTAACAAATTATCAAGTAATAATTTAAATTTTTATTGTTTGTAGGATATTTTATTTTAATAATTCAGCAGTTATTATCTAAATCCTTCATTGTTGTATGCATTCTCTAAAATAGCTTTCTCTTAGGATGATATAATCAGCTAGTGGATGACAGCAATAAATGTCTTCGTGTTATTTCAGGTTTAGCTTTCAAAATGAGAATAAACTAAAAGTGGAAGGAACTTTAATATATGCATTCATTTATTCTCATGTTGACAAAGACTGATGCTTACCATCACCATGGCATCTGTCATAATAATAATGATAATTTCTAATGATTATAACAACCATAGCAACAACATGCTGTCATCCAGATATAAAATGATACCACTAATCCAGAGTCAGCAGACCACTTTTTCCTTCCAGGTCTGTGCATATATGTGTGTTCATTCATCCTTGTTATCTTAACTGACCCCTATTAAAAATCTGTCCTTAGGCATGATCTTTGACCACATTCATCTTGGCTCTAACGTCAAGTCAGAGACAGTTCTCCTGCACATCCAGGCATAGTTTTGTATCACTTTATATGAGGTCTGCTGTAAAGGACAGATCAACAGTCCTTAGTTTATTTTGACATCTACAGTGACAATAGTCATAAAATGTGTCTTAATTAAATACCATAAAGCAATTAGAAAGAAACAATGTCCTTAATTATATTCCTGGTGGAAAATCCTTTGGTCAAGAACTTCACTCCAGGCTCAGACAAGTATATTTGCTGTCTACTTGATGTCTTCACTTGGTTATCTCATTGGCAATTTCAACCTCGATATATCTCCAACTAAAATGACCATGAGTCTGATTTGTCAAGCACAGGCTGTTTGTGCTATCCCAGTAGCACCAATAGCACCTCCTTTTATTTTCAAAGTGTGCGCTACTTTGGATAGTAAATGAGTTGGATAATAAATGATATTATTCTACCGGAAAGAAATGCACATTAGATCACCCTTTCTTCATGTCTCAACCACCAATCCACTGAGGTGCCTTTTCTAAGTTACTAGTACCATCATCCTTCCATGACTCAAAGTAGAGTAGAAGATGACTCTCTCTTACTAAGTCTGGTGAATTCTACCATTGAAGCTTCTCTCCAACCAAGCATTTTCTCCCTCTTCCTGCCATTGCACTTCATACACCATTACCACTTCATGTGAACTGTTTCATTTGTCCCCCACCTCCATTCTCCCTACTCCCTACAAAAGTAAAGTGTTATAGTGAAAACACTAGTAATATATCCCAAGAAAGAAAGTATATCAAGAATTAGTAAATAGGGTTGACCTTGGATCAAGGGCTTTAGAATTTTTACTAAAAGAAAACCTTTTGTGTTTGAACTCAATCCCCTAAGGGTAGATGTGTACGATTCCTTTACTACCTGCTACAACATACACTAATCTGTTCTCCTAAATGGAACTTGGAAGGAGCTTTTTACATTTTGTTCACTCTCTTCAGCATATATACTAAGAAAAGAAATCTCCTGTCTCAAGAACCTGACATTTAGGAAAAAGATGTTAAACAATTATACGCTTCTGGATAGTGCTGGCTTGAAAACCTATACTTTAATTTTTAATTTTTTTTTCTTTCACCTTTAGTGAGATAGGACTGACAAGTATAAACTTAAGCTAAACACTGTGTTGAGTTGACACACATATACACTGTAAAATGATTACCACATTTGTAATAGCTAGTAGCTCCACCATGTCACATAATTATCATTCTTTTATGGTGCTAACATTTAGATTTTACTCCCTTGCAACCTTTAAGCATATAATGCAGTACTATTACATAGTCACTCTGCTCTGTACAGCAGAGCCCCAGAACTTACTTATCTTGTAACTGAGAGTTTGTACATTTTGACTAACACCTCACCATTTCCCCAACTCCCAGCACATGGCAACTACAATTGGTTTTCTTTGTTTCTACAAGTTTGGCTTTTCAGATTCCATATATAAATGTCATCACAGAAAATATCTTTCTATAAGATCTGCACTTTAAATTTGTTCCTACACCTCTGGCAATATGATCTAAGATTCACAGGGTATGTATGAAAAGACAGCAAATGACTAAATTAGTGATTAATGAGATACGTGTTAAATGAGGGATTATCCTAAAATCAAGAGATATTATAAAGATAACCCTTTTGTTGTGTTATTTACTGTTTTAAGATGTATAAACCTAAAGTTGTCTAATAAATACTGTCTACCAGCTGGTATAATTACTATAAGTTGGTGGAATTAGTAGAACAAAAATAATGAATATATATCTTTCAATATTCAGAGCTAAGGCCTCCAGTTTGTCTTCTTTGTCTCTTTTCTTCCAATTCCAGAGAATATTCACCATGCTGTGGAAAGACAATAGGCTTTCAAGTAATCCAAGCCATCCAATGCTTATTGAGCATCTACAATGCACATTTCAAGGGCTGAACCATTTCAAGGGCTGAGCCTTAAGGCCAGACAAAAGCATAAGCTCTGGTCCCAGCTTTGCTACTTCCCAGCAGGGTGATCTTGACCAATCTAGCCACCTGTGAAATGGGTGGTGATTTCTGAATTTGGAATAATTCTTTCATGCTGGAAATGGGGGTTAGTGGGATTAGCTGAAATAACACAAATATGAAGTATATGTTCAGTAGTGGTTTTGAAACCAGCGACCACGAAGGGACTTTTTGACTGAACACATACAGGCCTGCTTCTCTCTCTCCCAAGCAGGCTCCAAACAGTTACATTAACAATTGCCTTTAACTTAAGTAGACACACCTATGCCTGCTTCTCTCCCTAGAAAGCAGGCTACAAGTAGGCCATTTACCTTTAACCTCTACCTTAACCTTGAGCACCTCTGCCTGCTTCTCCCTCTAAACAGGCCACAAACGGTTCATTAACATTTGCACTATTCAGCTTTACCATCAAAATGCAAAGGGCAGCCAGCTGCTTCTCATCTCCCAGCTCCAAAAACTGCAGAAGAAAAACTTAGCAACACAGTTTAAACTCTTGTGGGTTCTTTCCACCATCCCCAACCTTCTCAAACAAAATACCAAACCAATGCAAGACTATAGTGCAGACAAATTTATTTCTAACAAAGTGATTTTCTAATTATCCTAATAACTACAAAAGAAGCATGTAAAGAAAACTCCAATTACTTTAACATTGTCCAAAATCTTTCTCAGCATTGTCCAAAGTCCTTTTCCAGATTGCCCAGAAATCCTCAGTCTCTCGGTCCTGATCATCTCACCAAAAATCAGCCAGTCAGAGTTCATCTCCAGACGCTTGAAGACATGTTCCTTTGGCTGCTCCCTTGGCGTGCTTGTCCTTGTCTTCCATGCTGTGTTCTCCTTGTCTTCCAGGTAGCAGGAACTCCGTGGTGCCGGACCAGCAAAGTTCACTTTCTTTTCAGGCCTAACTTTTGCATGGCCTCTTCCAGACACCAGTCAAACTCAGCAAAACAGACTCCAACATGGAGTTCAAATCTGCAAACTTCTTAACTACATTTAGCACACATGCTGCCATCCTGGGCCAGCCAAAGGCTACAGGCCCCCAGGCCCTGGCCAAGTCCACATGGCTCATATCTTTACAAGATGACTGATTTCCATCTCTCCTCCATTGAACCTCTCTCTCTATCCGATCTCCATATTGGCCTCTGATCCTTCTCTTTGTTTGCACACCCTTTATATATCCTGATTTCCTGCCTTCCAGGAAACCTGTGTCACCTTTCTCCCTCCTGCATCTCCCTGAAGGGAAATTCCAACTAAGGTGATTCTCACATTTTA
This sequence comes from Uropsilus gracilis, assembly GCA_004024945.1. Classification (NCBI taxonomy): domain Eukaryota; kingdom Metazoa; phylum Chordata; class Mammalia; order Eulipotyphla; family Talpidae; genus Uropsilus; species Uropsilus gracilis. Next base: position 57,779 of record PVHY01002520.1, read on the forward strand.
GCATCTGTCCTTGAAATCGGCAATCTTAAACAGGAGACAATGGGGGAGGGGTAGTCAGTTTTGACTACCTAGCAGGTGCTTGATAAATGGTACCATTTTAAATAATATAGGCACTCTGGTTCTTGGTGGAAGTGGGTATCATTAGTATTTTTATGCCTTCATATCTCTTCTAGAGGAAGAATGTGCTTGCGGGGAAAGAAGAAGTTGAGAGTCAGAACAGTTACTTAAGTCATAGATGCAGTCCTTGTGAGCACACCATGCCATCTTTTCCTCTCCCACTTAAATGGAGTACAGCGCTGGCCGATGACACTGAGTTCCAGACAACCTGAACCACAAATGAATACTGTTGAGCAAACAAAAGGGTCAGCAACTAAGATTTCCTCTCAAGGGCATCCATTTATGACAAAATACAGTATCCACTAACATAGTCACTAAGCACAAACGTTTGGAAAATTCAATAATGAGTCTGTCTTATCAACCACTACTGGATGGGGGCTTGGGGGAAGTACGAAGATCGAAAAGATACATACGTTGCTGAAACTGCTTATGTCTTTTGTATTTCACGAAGGGAAGCCAGGTTCAGTTAATTCATTCTCTTCTTCCTCCTGCTTCTTCTTTTGCTTTCCCTTGTACTACTGTATGAGCATCATCATAGGTATTGTCAGCTACAGCAGTGGCAGCACCACTAACTTTAACTGAGACTGTGTTAGGGGCTAGGCACTGGACTAAAAAAGCCTTTTACATGAATTTGAGCAGCCTATGCATCCCCAGTCAATCAGGTAGACTGGAAGTGGGTTTTGAATTGAAAAGAGTAATTTTGGAGAGGGTTCTGATAATTTTGGATCAGTTTCCTAGAACTGACAGAACAAAGCCCCTTAGAATGAATGATTTAAATAGCAGAAATTTATTGTCTCAGAGATATGGAGCCTAGAAGTCTAGGACGAAGGCTTTGGTAGGGTTCTTTCCTTCTGAGGTCTGTGAGGCAGAATCTGTTCCAGAAACTGTTCCAGAGGCAGAAACTGCCTCTCCCCCAGTTTTTAGTGATCTGCTTGCAGTCTTTGGCATTCTTTGGCTGTTAGAAGCATTACCCATCTCTCCCTTCAGCTGTACCTGGCATTATTTCTCACTGTGTACCTGTCTGAGTGTCCAAATTTCCCTTTCATAAGAACATTAGTCACACTGGATCAGAGCCCTCTCTGTGACTGCAATTTAACTTTTATACCTCTGGAATGATCTTATTTCCAAACTAGGTCACATTCTAAGGTCCTGAGGCTCAAAACACATCCCACATCAGAATCATGGGAATAAATAAAATTATAGGAAGAACATATGGGAAGAAGACAGGAATGAGAAAAAGCAAAGAGAATGTGCAAAAGTAGTGTTTTATATCTGAGAGGATTATGAGTGAGAGGAGGTCACTGGCCATTATAACGGAGGGTTAGGGCAGAGGCCTGATCTCAGGCATGGTTACAGCAAGACTTGGGTGCGAACCCCTTCCATATTCCAGGTTTTAGGCCTAAAGTTACTTACAAGATATTCTGGTCACAATTGAATGTTGCGCTAACAAATCACCTTCATTCTAGATGTGTCATTGGAACTTTATCAATGTATTTCTTTTTCATGTTGAAAGCATTCAGATGATGTTCAGATCAAAGGACATAATGGACAAACATCTTGAAGAGATCCTAAGTGCTCTTCATCTTTTAGATACTCCAAATATCCAGATTCACCAAGACAATATGCATCATTACTGCAAAGAAATTTTGATACTCTGGTTCCCCAAATCCAAAATGTGTATTGAAAACAACTTTGGGGTCAATGCAATCCCTTTATTGAGATAGGAATCTGCAGCGATCAAGAGCCATTTGAGGGCACTTAGGAAAAGCTGTCATAGAAAAAATTCTCCTAACAGAATGGTTTTATCTTGAATTAATAATTCAAAAGATGCAGTGCATCTCAAAACAATCTATGAATAACTCAGTCCTGAACTAATTGAAACTTCAGTATGAGTGAGTTATTTTGCTGTGTAGCATAATGCATCAGAACTCTGGGGAAAAAAATAAAGGAAACTCAAAGCAAAGAAATACCCAGAACCTCCATGTGATTATGACCTAAAACACAGAAATGTCCACTAGACAAAAATTGGTGGCTTTTCGGCCATAATCTTGCTCTTTGTCTGAGAGTGAGCATGGAGCAGCAGCCATGTGACAGTGGAGCTGCTTCTTCAACCAGAATTGCTGTTAATTTCTGTGCTGTCAGTCTCATGCATTGTAACACAGCCTGCAGCAGGCTTTAATTACCCATAAATGCACCACCTGTCGCCTTTTTTAGTGCTAAATCACGAAAACAGATCATGTTTACTATGCAGTGTGATGGAAATGCTACAGAGTTGCAGAATCACAGAATTAACAAAAGAAAAAGGCTGGGGTCAGAGACAGCCATGTGGCTAGGGGACACCTGGTAGCTTCTATTACTTGAGGGGTGAAGCACCCAGTGTAAAAACTGGATTAGGTTGAGACAGGTGTGAGCAGAAAGGGCTTTGGGATCTGACTGAAAATCTTCCCAGGAAAGAGAGAATATGACTTTCCACATAAGACTGGTTCCCCTCAGAGCTGGGAGACTGAAGGGGCGGCTTTGTGCTCTGGTGGCTGGAGGCTTTTGTGCAAGCCTGTGAATCCTCTCTCAGTGCGACTGAGCTCTGGGCTCTCAGTGCTGCAGCTGTGTGTCCCTGGACAAGTATGAAAGAGGCAGGCAAAGAGGAAGGAACTGATGACAGAAAGAAGGCTGTTGTGGGCCCCCGTAGGTCGGCTCTGGCCATTCATGCTGACTTCAGATAGGAGAGGATTTGAAAACAGTCATAGGTGACTGTTGCCCCCATCATTGCAGTCAGTATTGACCCACCAGTAAGGAGGATTACGATTTCATTTGAGCCCTTTCTCTCTCAAGGAGTAGTTATTTTAGGGTTCAAAGTGGCTCCATGACCTTTAGCTCTGCATGCTCACATTATATGTGGAGCTGATTCGATAGCTGAACTTAAGGGGACACCAGAAGGACTGCAAACATCATCAATGAGAAATGTCTCTGAATGTCCTTTCTTTTGGGTTAAGACCTGAGGAATCAGTAATGATTAGCCCAGTCAGCTGCTCTGTGTGAACTATAATGTGGGGTCAGTGGCCAGATAAGTGAGGGGAATGATTGGAGCAGGAAGTGTTCAGATATTGTACTGGGTGCTGGGTGGGAGGATCAGGGAAGATCTAGGAGAGCTTCAGACAGAGCTGTGGGAGGGGAGAGGAAGTGCACTGGTATTCTATTGCTGAGTAACAATAATTACGAACCTAGTGGCTTAAAATAGAATGTTGCAGGTCTCATCTGAAGGTGACTTTCATATCCTCCAAAGCATTATTTAGCATTGACTTAAATTACTTACAGTGATAAAATATTTTACCTAAAATAGTTAATCCATGGTGATTAATCCTAACGTGGGATAACAAGGTTTGATATGAAGGGGCTGGCATTACTGTCCTTCCTTCTTGTATTATGTTGCATTTTTAACAGACTAGAGAAACAGCAGAGTCCCAAGATAGAAATCTATAGCCTCTATAGGAGTTTACAACTTCTTCCTGAACAGATTTAGAGCTGATACACTTCATTTTAAAAAAAAAAAAAATCAAGGTATACTACAGGAAAATACTGATTGACATATATTATGCTTTTTGTAGATTGTAAAAACCCTCCTTACTTTACCCATACAGTGCAAATGAAGGGCATATGTTAATACTTCACTTTACCTCAGCATGCGCCAGTCTTGTGCTAGCTTTGCCTAGGTTCTAAGCTGCAAGATGGAAAGTATAGGGACAGGCTGTGTGGGGGCTGGGGCATGTACCAACATGTGTTAAAGACACCAGCAAGAAACACAGACCTATAGTTTACTAGACCACCAATGTCCCACCAACGTGCAGATTGTTGCTATTTTTATGACAGACAATTTGTGCCTAAACTCTAGTCTCTGTACATAGTTCACTTATTTTCAAAAACAAGATGGAGATAATGGTTATATTGCAACCACTAAAGGAACTGTAATACAATTTCAAATATTTTTTTCTTTTTTTAATGTTTTATATATTTTTAAAATTTTTTAAAAAATTTTTTGTGGGAAGAAAGCAAGTTACATACAGATAGGTATACATATTACAACACCATAATAATTACAAAATTATAACCATGCAAAATAATATGTTATTTTGCTGATGTGTGATTTAAAAGTTTCAAATACCACAGGAATGACAAACATCAAATCCAGTGTACTGATTATTATTTCTGGGAATGTATAATGGGGAATAGGATAGAAGAGCTATCCACAGAGAATGTCAACTATCTCTGTGATGGCTGTTTTTTTTTAATTTAATTAATTTTTAAAAATTGTGCATATATATGTGTATTTATACTTATATTACATTATTGTGTACCCCGGGGCTTTCCCACTTCCCTAACACCTGTTAACTATCCTACTCTTTTGTGTCCTTCGACTCCCACACCTTCTTCCCCCTCCTCCTCTCTTGCTCCATTGTTCACAATTTCAAATTTTAATATCAGTTTTATTTAGTGAGTATATATTGAGTACCTGTGCTGAGTGGTCTACAGAATGCCAGTAAATAATTAATTTTTCAATGATTTTTCAAATTTCACAGTATAATAAGTTTCTGACATTTTCTCACTAGCAAGCTGAAGAACATTTGATTATTGGACAAAATATGGTACCAAAACTACGTAAATGACAGGCATACAGTTCATGTAAGATGAACAAAGATAAGGGTGTTTCATAGACAAGTGCATTCATTAGTGAAGATTTATTTTTCTCTTATTATATCTCAGATCTTAGGGCTGTTGCAAGCAGTGGGGCAGTTTGTGCACTGCACAAAGACACCCAGTCAAGGGTATTAGGGGTAAAGTGGGAATCTGTGTTCCGCTTGCCAACCCTTGTCCTGATATGGAAGGGGATACATCCTAGAGGGAAGGTGTTGTAACTAGCCAACAGGTTGGCTGCTCCTTTATTAAGCTCAGGAGGGTGGAAGGAATAGCAGGGTAGAAAGGTGCGATTATCAAGACGAATACACATATGGTTTCTGTACACTAGCGGTTAATTGAAGTATGAGGTTTGCTATATAAACTTGAGATCATGATGCAGTGTAATAAAGGCTAATAATTATGCTGGTGTATATGGCCATTACCTTGGAACTGTAGGTTGAGGAATGTAGTCAATTATTGTTTTTTTCTAATTTGTGAATGAACAGAATATTTGAGCCTGGTATTTATGGCCTAATGGCTATCATATGGTATAAAGGGATAAAAGGAATTGGTAGTGAATTCAAATTGGGGAATGCAGAGTTAGAGAAGATGTCAAGGAAGGGGTCTTGAATGAATTGGAATTGGCAAGAGAAGGGTCTCCTAAGTAGGAGAAAGAGTAAATGCAAAGAATTGTGGAATGCAAACACTTGTTCTACTCTAGGAATAATAAATAGTTCCCGTGGCTTTAGTTTGTAACATGTGAGTGTGCAGATTGGGAGTAGGCCTGAGGATGGAGTGGGACTACATTACATAAAGCTTCTAGCATAAGCCATATAGTTTGAACGTTACCTTGTAGTTCTAGGGAGTCATCTCAGGGAATGGCATATTTTAGGAAGATTCAGCAATATGGTTGATGATGGGTTAGAAAGAGGGGTGCTGGAGGACTGACTCTATACCCTTTAGAATCAAGTCAATCACATAAGAGATGACCAGGATGGAATGGAAGCAATGAAACATCCCTGTGAGATGGATCAGAGAAAAAGTATCTAGTGTCTAGTCTCCTGTTAGTTGGTGATTGACGGAAGTTAGGGAAAGGGGTCAATGATGATTCTCTTTGTGCAGCAATGGCAAGAATTTGCTACAACTAAAATTATGATACAAACATAGGTGTTTTAATTGTCAACTACTTAATCATTTTTGACAGCTCTCATCCCAAAGATAGGAGAGAATAAACATAAACTAAGAAAAAAAAAACATGGTGCCAGTTATGGAAACCTTACTCTTTCAAATTATAATAGTCCCTTTCAGGTGAACTCCACTTCCTCTGGTTACAGTCAGGCTCTCTGGGACCTTTCTGCATTATTCTGTCCTCATAGTTATGGGGAAGGGCCTCCCTACATCTTTGCTGGTCCCAAGATGGGATATTTTGTGCTGGCATCAGTGCTTTGTACTTTGCAATGAGGCCACTTGTGGTTGGCCTTAGGCCAGATGCTCACATTCATCATTTCAGTTATGACCTTCAAGTGCAAATTCTTTACATTCTGTGATCTCTTTCTTTAGATCCCATGGCTCTGCTACATCACTGTTTTTTTTCAGAACACCCTTGTTGCCCTGAGATAAGCAGGAACTTCCTAGGTTCTTGCATGCCTCTAGTAATCCTAGGGAAATGGCAAGCATAATCTCAGGTCAATGTGCCCAGTCCTTCCCTCAGCTGTTTCTAGGTGTAGCACAGGTACCAAACGGATGGGAATTTCTTTACAAGGCTTTGATCTCATAGGCCAAGGGTCTATCTACTCTGGGGCTTTTTAGAACTTATTCGGATATTCTATTGTATTCTGCTTTCTATTCCTTTTCTGGTTTTGGTCTCAGATTTGGGATGTGTAAAAACTTAGCATCTCAACTCCAACTACTTAACCCACACTGTTTCTCTGGCTGCCAAGGAAGGGAACTAGATCACTGAAGAATAATCAAAGAGGTGTTTGGGTAAGTAAGTAGGTGATAGTGGGTGGAGGCAAAAGTTTGGGTGAGAAGAAAAAAGACAATTAGACAAAGTTTGGATAGGTTGAATTTGAGGTTTCTAAGGTATTAGAAGACATCCTACATGCTCAGTTGGAAATAGGATTTACAGATCAATAGTGGTAGTGTTCACAGCTTCTGGTAATGGGGAGGAGTGTTAGGAAGAAGAGCTTGTAGGAGCCTGGAGAGAGGAAAGAACACAGAATCCCTACTCTGGAGAATAAAGTCCGAGCTATCACATACAAATTCCCAGAGCTTGAGACCTCCTGGAAGGCGCACAAAACCTCACTTAAATGGCAATACCTAAGTTCATTTTGTCTTTCAAGCAAGAGAGAAGTCTATTAGGCAAACTGAGATGTAAACTCAGTTACCAAAGAGAGAGATTTTCAAATAACAGTAGCTCTTACATGACAGGCCTTTGTAATCATTTAAATTTCCAGCTCACTTACACAATGACAACAAAGGAACAAGCCTAGGCACCACACTTGCAAAAAGGAAGCTACAGGGAAGAGCAGAACAAGAGGTTCCAATGCCAGCTGACCTGAAGTGAGAAGGGAGAAGGCTGTCAACATTAGTCAAAGAAGAAGATGGGAAACAATTCCCAGAGATCAGGACAGCTGAGTTTAAGCTGGGCAGTAGTTGTAAGATGAAGTTACGGGAAGGCCAGCTTATAAAGGGCATTATTCAAGGTGAAAGCAAATGGAAAATGAGGTGCTTCAGAGCACAGTGGGGGAAGCAACAGTATGAGAGATATCATTAGAACTTGTACAAAATGCAAAAATAAAAAATATTAAAAAAAAAAAAGAACTTGACTTGATTCTTGACTCCCCTGCTGAGCAGACCCTTTGTCAGCAGTTTCCACTAGCAGCATCTAAGGTGGGGCTGGGAGGCTGGGTACTATAGGTGGGGCTGGGAGGCGTGGTGTTATAGGTGGGGTTGGGAGGCGGGGTGCTATAGTTCTGGGCTTTAGGTGAACCTGGAAGGGTCTGCCTTTGCTCTACTGTATCATGATATAGAGGGAGATCAGGGGATGGGGTCTTTGGGATGTTTTTCTCCTAGGATTGACAGGTAGTAGCAGGTGGGGTAAGGTGTGGACAATACTTGAGCTTTCCCTCTCCTTGTTGGTCAGACAGCCCATGAAGACATTTGTCAAAGGAAAGGGAATCTCCTCTCAAGGTGAGGCTGGTGTGGCTGTCTGGTTGTGAATGTGCAGCACACTGTTCCCACCAGCAAATGTCTGAGACTCCACTTGAGTCCAGACCCCACTGGCACGAGCATCAGCCAGCCAGACCCAGACCCAGATTTCAGGTCTTCTGGCTCCTGAGCATGTGCCCTTTCACAAGACAGAAAAGATGACTGAAAAGCAATTTGTGCGGCTATCCATTTGTCTATCTAAAGGGGAAGTAGGGAATTAGGACTGCATTTTAGAACAGGACAAAAAAGTATGAAAATTGAGCATCTTGTCACTATGCAATTGTAACATGTTTTGAAGATTTGGTCTAATCAAAATTACCCACATAGTCTATTCTGGAAGCTCTCAACAACAAAACAGGATGTTTTTGAATGCAGTAATAAAAATTATCTAGAGGAGAAAAACTCAATGAATCTTAAATACGACTCTCAGTAAGAAGAAGGAAAAAACAACAACAACAACAAACTCCTCCACATCATTCTCAGGCTATACCAAGGAACCCCACACAATTTATTCTTATTGAAGTGAAAAATTTTTATAAGATATACAGGTCAGGTCAATCAGAAAAAAAAAGCAGCAGCAAAGAGGAGAGTGAGTTTTAAAAGACTTTTTAACAAGGAAAATATGGTTGAATATATAGGAGATGCATTTTAGATATTAATCACTAAAATAGTCGAGATTTCTGCTTTATTTTTACTCGAGAATTAGGTCTTCAAAAACCAAAAGATATCCAGAGACTTTATAGTACTCATTTTCCTGGTAGTAAGGTACTCTGTTTCATATGTGTGTTTATTTTACTTTTAATAAACTGTCATTTTAGGAAATTGACCACATTATAGTAAACATTGAATATGGGTAGTCATATAGTCATATAAGAATGATAATCTGTATACTTCTGTAGTGTAAATGAACTGGTCAGATTTTTTTCTCCACTAGACTCTATGACCAGCACTTGTGGTATTACAACCTCCCCCATGACTCTATGCCTGGCCCAGGGAATGTATGCATGCGTGAGTGGGCTCACCTGGACCTGGGAGGTGGAGTTAAAAGGGCAGCATCAGCCCAGGAAAGGAGAACACGAGAGAAGACCAGAGAGAACAGAAAGAGAGAGAGAACAGAGACAGAGAGAGGGGGAGGTAGAGAGAGAGGGGGGAGAGAGAGAGAGAGAGAGGGAGGGAGGGAGGGAGGGAAGGAGGGAGAGAGGGAGAGTATGATGATTCCTGGGATTTGGCATAGAATTTTGAATGCATTTCAAAAATTGAAATTTATTTTAATAAATGTGAGACAAAAAATTTTTGTTTTCTGCATCATACATTATTTTTCCATCAATATATCTCTGATCTTAATTGTTTACATGAATTCAGATTTTCTTGATCTGGGTAATTCTTTTGAAATTTCTTGGGTAATTTCTTTAGTTAAAAACTATTCAATACAAAGTTCCTTTTTATTTCTTTAGACAGTTCACCAGATCATTTAAAAGAGATAAGTTAGGAATTATCTTTTTCTTTTGTTTTTCTTGAAAATGAGAACCTTAAGTGGCAGCACTGTCCTAAGAGAGAATTCTCAGGAAAACTGATTTTTTTCTGGCTCTCGTACATATGTGATCACCATGTCCATGTATACCCTGGGAGGAGGTATGTCCTTATTGGTATATGACACTGGTATCCATTTAATGGGTCTCCCCACCTAAGATGCCAAATCCTAGTATCAGTGACTGCGATGGATGTTGTTTAGAGTGGTGTCAGGATAGATTAGGGTATTGGAATAAAAAAAGGTTTTGGTGTTTAGTTGTTTAGATAAACAAAGGTTTGTCTCTTATTCATGAACTTCAAGAGTAGGCTTATGAGGGGATTATATTTCCTGATTCCTGGTGCTTGGGCAAGGTCATGAGACTTGTTGCAGTCAATTAGTATAGTGCAGACTTACAAAGTCAGTGTCAGGCCAGAAACTAATGACCAGTAGGGGAATCCAGACCTATCTTTATTTAATTCTTTGGAGACAAGTAAATACCCAAAATGGTGACTGCTGCTTCAGAATAAAGGAGACAAAGTGTTCGGCCCCCAGTTCAGTATAGAGGAGGCGGCATAGAGATGGATTCCTAGCAGAAATACTTGGTCAATATGATTGTCACCCATGCAGTGTCCACTTTCTCCTTTTTTAGGAGAAGGCTTTAATTATTTGTAAACTGACCCTCCTACCTGTTCCAGGAATGGACTTTGCTGTATTTAAGACGATCCAAATCATCTTAACCTGGTTAAGGAAGGAACTGTGAGCAATGAAAGTCTATCTTCTTTCTTTTCAGATAACTGCCAGGAATAACTCCCTTGCTTTGCTGGATGACAGGGAAAAAGTATGGGAGCCTAGTGATAACTTGCAGCTGTTCCATGACCAAATGAGAACCACTTCCAGGACAAAGGTGATACCACAGACAGTAGAACAAAGAGAAGGAAAAAAAAAACTTAGTTCTCTGATGAAATAATCGACAGCTGAATAAACCAACCTAAAGTCTATTCTACCTTTGAATTTCCAATTATCCTTGCCAAAAAATGTCCTTTTTGTTTAAGCTACTTTGAGTTGAATTTTCTATTACCTGCAGTCAAAGCATTCAAACTGATACACGCTTAACCAGGTTTCCTGTCAAGTCCTTTTTCTTGATTTGAATTCTGTGACTCCAGCTTGACTTGTTGTCATATCACTTGGCTATGTACTTGATTCAAATACCCAGAGTCAGATGAATACTTCCTTTTTCTTGCTGACTTCAAGATCTTCAGTGTGGCTAATCTTTTAATCTCTGCTTCTAACTATTGGGACCATTTCTGACCTGCTTTGATAGGCAATCTCATACCAATCCTATGAAGGAGAATGGTTTCTCAAGGGCAGTTTTGCTTCTTGAAAAACATATCTTTTGTATTGCTAAATTGCTGAATTGTATCTGGTTGGAATTAAAGCAGCCCATATAGTCAAATACGATAAAAATACAAAAGGTCAGTGTAACCTGACACAAACCTCCTATGTGTCAGCTGTACATAATTGTGAAGCTTTAACAGAATTGTGAGCTTTATGATTTAATGATTTGCTTGAATCCTAAATTGGGCTCAACTAATGAAGCCTCAGCAAGCTGATTTAAAGTTGCCATTGAAGCATGACATCACATCCTTTACGTGAGCTGAAGAGTAACAGTAGAAACGATTTCTGTGATACTAGTCACATCAAATGTCAAAAGCCCCAGCAAAAATGTGGGCAGGGGTGTGCTTTTTTCAATATGGCTGATAATGGGCATATTTTAGGTGAATTCTAATGGGTATGAAGTTTACACATTTTGTGTATTTTGTGTCTGGCTCATTTAAATAACCCCATAAATATAAGAACTATGTCAAATTCAGTTAATTTAAGCAGTTTGGGAGAAGTCAGGAACATGGCAAAGCTGTGAGTTATCAGAAAAACAAATATTCTAGGAGCTGTGCAGGGGGGAAGGAATGGTGTTATTGATGTTAGTAGACATGTGGAGTCTGAACTGGTCCGTTTTTGAATTATTAATGCTTCCTAAGATGATAACATGGAAGATCTGGACCTTTGAGATTTGCTATACCTGTATCTAACCAGGACGATTGCAGAGAGATTTCTGGCAGGTTCTAGAAAAATATTCTAAGACTGACAGTTGCTTTGGGGAATAAAGAGACAGCATGTGTCTGCTTTCTTCCCCTGTCTAATTCCTTTCCTTTAGCTCATTTTATCAAGTCACGTAAAGCTTTCACTATTACAATGGAGGCTCACAAACTGTTAGAAGAATCGTTGTCTTAATGAACATCATTTAAGGAAGAGAGGAAGAAAGAAAGGAGGCAAGGGATGGGAGAGAGAACAGAAGGCTGTTATCTAGCCGGTTTGGCTCCCTCTCATCCAGAAGGCTGACTTTCCGGCAGTGGGAAGGAGGATGGGTCAAATTATGGTAATTAGGAACTTATGTGGCAGCTCATGGTTTGCATTTCCTTCATTTCATTGTTTCCTTTCATGTTTGCTGGAAGACTAAATAATACACTTCTATGTTTGTACCAAAGGATTATTCTTGCAGATTCAGAAAAGGAATGACCATCAGATAGTCTATCTGGCCTGGTTTTCAGGGACATGAAGGGGCAGGTGGTGTAGTAGAATCAGGTGGCCTCTCTTTAGGGTTTTTTAAAGACTTTAGAAAAGGAGTATAAGCTTTTAAGAATTTCCCTGTGGAGCTATTATCCAGGTGCTGACTACCTACTTTGTGAAATGGCTTATCCAAATCATTTCTCCCCGCCTATCTTCTGCCAAACATATTTTGCCTTTCAAGAGACACAAGTTGTAGGAAAAGTCCACAGGGAATTAGGTAGAGCTCATTTTCTCATCAAATGGAGGTTGTTATAATTTCTCCTATCAGCCTAGCAAATGCCTTCTAGCCCCAGTCTCGGACTTTTCCCATTCACTGTGAGATATGACTGGCAAATTTTCCTTCATGCTAGAGATACTGACTCTCCCTAGCTGCCAATCAGTCACTGTATAGTTCACCTTTAAATTCCCTTTATTGAACAAGAAAGGAAAAGCAACTGCTTGAAGTACTCAGCTCAAGGATTGGTTGGGAGTTCTTGTAACATATTTTAAGAGACATAAATTCCAGCATCTATTCTTGAGAAGAAACTCAAGAACCAGTGAAACATTGACTCTTGAATTTAACACAATCACACATATCACTAGCTGTGTGATGAGCATCTGCTTTTAAAGCATGTGCCTACACTGAGCCTAATTCTACTCCTTTGCTATTAACATGAACCCTGTAGTTCCAATTATTCTACATCATCCCCCACATTGCAAATGTATACAGTCTTCAGTTCATTACCTTTTCTGGGAAAGTCTGTGGTAACTTTGGGCATGTTCTGATTATTATTTGAGTTACTGATAGCAGTAATATTAATCCTAAGCATTCATCTTAGGTCAATGAGAAGCTTCAGGGCTGGGCCATCTGGCTGACCTTCTCATTCTGTAGACAAAACTAGGGCTCAAGTGATTTGCCTCAAATTTGTTGGCTATTTAGAGCAGATTTGGCAAGAGGATGCAAAGGCTTTTAAATGTAAATATTTTACTGACGTATGAAGTACATTATATCTTTGTATTATAGAGACAGAAAAGTATGCAAATAATATGCGCAAACTTAATGTACTCACAAAGTGGGAACACCTGTCTAGAAAATAGTCAACTCAAGAAACATAACCAGCACCTTTATGCTCCTTTTCCAGTTGCATCATGTTCGCTATGGGTGACCCCATCACGACTTCCATTACCTTGGACTAATTTTGCCTGCATTCAGACTTCATTTTAATGGCACTGAAACTCTTTAATTCAGCTCTCCTTCTTCCACTATCACAGTATCTTGGATAACCAAACTTTCTAAAGAGTCTAAATAGGAGCTAAGCAGTTTCAAAAATGAAACTGAAAGGAGAGTCAAATTCTATTTGCGGTCAGATTTCCATCATATTCAAGTTGGTAGCTCTATAATCTTTCACAGTAGGGATAAGACCACTTCATTGTAGTCAAGCTGCTAAAAAACCCAAACAAAGCAAACACTGCTCCTGTCTGGTCAGCTGACAGGGTTGCCTAGTTGCTAGTTGGCTACTCTGATGACAGTTGTAATTCTGGGAGGGTGAGTTCTGATGATTCTTTAGAAAAATGTTATCACCTGAGTTTCATCATGACATATTATTATGCTTGCAAATACTGCTTCTTTCTATCATTGCCATCTTAGTAGATCCAGAGACAGATATATCATTGTGGTGTTTTCTAAATTTCTTCACAATGAGTACCAACTTTAAAAAAAAATTTGTTTATATATAAATTTCACATCTTTGTAATCCCAGGGATTCACCCCCCATCCACTCTCCCCACCATTCCCTGCCTTTTCCCCCTGCCCGAAGTTGTGTGCTTCAGTTTGATGGCTAGCTTGTTTTGACTTTTCCTTATGGTTTTTGTTTATTTTTTCCCTATATCCCATATATTAGTGAAACCATTTGGTTTCTGTCTTTTTCTTTTTGACTTGTTTCTGCTAATAGGATTTCTTCTAAGTACATCCATGTTATCATAAAATCATCAAATTTGTCACTTTTAATTGATGAATAATATTCCATTGTGTATATGTAGAACATCTTTTTCATTCATTTATCTGTCTGGGGGCATTTAGGTTGCTTCCAAGTCCTTGCAATTATAAATAGTGCTGCAGTAAACACCGAGCACAGGTGTCCTTTTGTACCCACATTGAGGTCTCTTTTGGGTAGATTCCCAAGAGAGCAATTGCTGGGTCAAATGGTAGTTCCATTTTCATTAACTTGAGTGCCCTCCACACAGCTTTCCATAGTAATTGGACCAGTTACATTCCCACCAGCAGTGTAACAGTGTTCCTTTCTCTCTACATCCTCGCCAGCACTTGTTGTTGCCTGTTCTTTGGATGTGGGCCATTCTCACTGGTGTAAGGTGGTATCTCATTGTGGTTTTGAATTGTATTTCCCTTATTGCTAGTGATGTTGAGCAATTTTTCACGTGCCTGCTGGCCATTTGTATTTCCTCTTTGGAGAAGTGTCTTTTCAGTTCTCCCCATTTTTTGATTGGGCTTTTTGTTTTGCTTTTGTTTAGTTGTGTGAGTTCCCTGTGGATCTTCATTATTAAACCCTTATCAATTTTGTGGAGGGCAAAAATTTTTTTCCTATTTGGTTGGGCTTCTTTTTGTTTTGTCTGTTGTCTCTTTTGCTGTACAGAAGCTTTTTAGTTTGAATTAGTCCCATTTGTTTATGTTTTCCTTCATTTTTTTGTCATCTGAACATGTCTCCAGAAAGGGATTTCTGAATTGTAATTCATGGAGCGTTTTGTCCAAGTTTTCCTCTATGTATGTTATGGTTTCAGGTCTGACATCTAAGTCTTTTATCCATTTTGAATTGATTTTTGTACATGGTGTGAGAGAGTTTTCTTGGTCCATTTTTTGCATGTCTTAGTCCAATTTTCCCAGCACCATTTATTGAAGAGGCTATCTTTGTTTCAATGTAAGTTTTTCACTCCTTGTCAAAGATTAGTTGACTATATATGTGTGGTTTTATTTCCAGGCTGAGTAACCAACTTTTTACATCTCCCTCTAATGCAATGGTAGTCTTTCTGTTTATTTTCATTTTGAATTAAATACTTTAATTTCTGTAACAGACACGTGCAAATTCTCTATTTTACCCTCTTTCTCTAGGAGGGAATGTAAATCTATATGATTCATTTACCATCCAGTTGTGCAGCTGACTGTATCTTACATATGCTAGCGAATAGCAGGAACTGCTATTGGTTAGCTCACAGTAAAGCTGTGAGATTTGCATCATTTGGTCACATAGCCCTCTTTGCACAGTCAGATGCATTCTAAAGAAGTTTTTTAATGTATTGAAATATAAGTGGCTGTAGAATCAGGTCTACTAGCTGCCCAAGCTCTTTTAGCATATCCATGTGTCATCTTACTTTTTTGCTCAATAAATTACCAAATATATGTAAAACAGTAGCTCTAGTATTTAGTAAATGAAAGGCTAAAATTACAGTAGTAAAAAGCAAGATACAGGAACAGAGTATTTGGGTGTCCCGCTCCCCCCCCACCCTGTGAGGGCATTTTATATGGCCTCATGCCTTCTTCAGCAGAGGCAGAATTCTTTTGACATTTGCATCTTGAACTCTAACAACCAAAAGTGGGAAAACTATTTATTCATGGATAGTACCATGTCAAAGTGAACTGAAGTAAGTAGCCATGACAAAAGTGGTTAATTTATCTATAATAGAGATTTGGACTCACAGAGAATTTTTGTATCCAAATGGGAAAGACACATTTTGGAAAGAAGTTGTCTAGAAAGATATCTTTTCTCAGACTGAATTCTTATAAACTGCCCGCATTCTAACTAGTGACAAGGCTGGAGACATAGACTTCTGTCCGTTATCTTTCCTGAGGTATACAGCCTGTCTCTCTACCATTTAATATGGTTGTAGGCATTAAGTCTCTGTCTTTGCAGGATGAAGGGAAGAAAGGAAAGAAGTGGTAAAGAGGGAGGAATGACATTGATGGGAAAATTCCGTATCTTTGAACATAAATGTGATGCTCCCCCCTGAGCGATTCATAAGAAAGATAACCTGAATCATTCCACAGTCACAACCAAAGATTGCTTAAAGCTGCCAGATATGACTGTTTTTTAGCTTGATAGACCAGGTGACCTTGAAATTTAAGAATACAAAGATCCTTTACTGCCAATAGAATATTATTTATATTCAGAGAGGATACATGCCCCTTAGAACACTTCAAAATCAGGATATATCTCCATTATCTTTGACAGAAATGGCAGTAGTCCAAGAAGTTTAGAGTCCCAAAGAAAGAAGCTAAAGAGCAGTTATAGCCATGCTTCCCAAAGTGCAGGCTGGTGGGAAGGAGAGGGGTGGGAAGATCCCTGACCTATGGATGGTCATGGGGAGGGGCAGGAAACTGACAATGTCACCTCAAGAATATAAGGTTGCCAGGAACCCTTTTTGTATGCTTAACTTCATGATTAATTGAACTCTTTAGTTATGCCAAAATTAGCCCTGTCAATAGAAATGTTGCCCAAAGGCTCTGTCCTAGTCTGAAATTACCTTTGTATTTTTGTGTTTGTTTTATGAGTAATCGGAAAGTTTTCACCAAAAGCCATGGTTGTCTGAGCCAAAGAACCCCCACCCACCCTACTCAGTTCAGAGGCCACAATGGACAGTCTAGTTATGGGAAAGGAACCAACTTAGAGAAGAAATTCCAATTGTACAAATAAGAAGCAAGCAGGAAAGGGAGCAGGCTATGGAAATAATTTAGTTTTAATAAGTGAAAAGCAGTGATATGGCCTCAAATTTCTGGATTCATACTTTTCATTGCAGGGAAAGATGACATGACTTAATAATAAAACCATCCATGTGACTAGTATCTTATATATATGAATTGGTTTCGCTTATCTTTGCTTGTTTGATGCATATCTGAACCAGAGAAATAGAATAGTATATCATAAATTCATTATTTTTCAGAGAAAATGAAGCTCAAAAAGGTGATGTAACTTGTCCAAAATCATGAATGACTGGGAATCCTGTTATCTAGCAACCACTGAGATGCCCTAGAATGCCCCATTTGACATTCAAAGGGGTGAATGCTGAAAGATGGGCCTGGAATCCCAACATAAATAAAATAATACAAAAAGTCTAGCCTCCCTTAGGCACCATAAACTTCAAAAGGAAAGTATAATGTTAATACTATCCATAAGAAGTTTGCAATCTGGTTGAGAAGGGTGGCCCTGAAATAAGGAATAAACAAGATTCTGCAAAACTGGAAAGTACCTTTCCTTCCCCTCCAAAAAAGTGCATGCAAATTTCAAAAGGAAGATAAATATATGGCAAGGCAGTGCTGGAAGGTTTTCAGGCAGGAGACAGGAACCGCAGGAATTATAGAGAAGCAGGCTCTGCTATGGAGAAAGCAGCAGTGCAATTTGGGAAACATCTATTTTAGCTTTGTGCAAAGAATTTTAAGGAATTTGGGGAGAATATTGTGAGTGGTGAATAGGCCAAGCTCTGAGGACACAAAATATCAAACTTCAGAATAAATTTTAGCCCTTGGAACTGCAGCTAGAAGCAACCAGGTGGCCAGACAAGAACACACTGCTTACTTGATTTACATCACTCAGCAAACTGACTTGTCTTGCAAGTCAGTTTTGAATACAAAAAACTAGCAGGATAAAGCAGGACATTCAGAAAGGAGACAAATTGGCCAGCAAAACTCTTCAAGAGGTAATGTTAATTTAGTGCTTTTATGTATTTAGTGCTTATTATATATCAGAGAAAGAAAAAACTCCTGGAAAAAATTAGGGTCTATAATTAGTCTGAATGTTGACAAAGAGTCTTATATAAGATTTGATCTCTCCATAGGGATGTGGACAGAGGATTCTCTCAAACAGTAGTTAAATCAGCTGCAGCATCTGCCAGGGCTGGTGAGAATCAATGCTGAAGACAAATAATGGGTGGGAAAATCATAGTTTATGAATGATGGCTATATGAGATATTTTTTCTCAGCTTTCTAGTACTCTTTAAGTCATTCAAGTCCTTTTCAAGGTGCATATAAATTTAGAAAATGGGTTGGGGAAGAAGCATGATTGATGCGTGAAAATAGGAGCCAAAATTTCTTACACCTAATATATTGGCAGTGGGACAGGAATCTTTAAGTTACATTGCTATGTTAGTTTTGTTTCCTTCCACTATTTACAATTGCCAGGATATGGAAACAACTCAAACGCCCCAGAACAGAAGAATGGTTGAAAGATGTGGTATATCTATTCATCAATCAAAGAAGACAAACTTATGTCATTCACAGCAACATGGAGCTAGAAGGAATCATGTTAGTGGAAATAAGATAAATATGGGGTGGTCTCACTTATATGAGGGCTACAGGGAAGACAAATAAACAAAGGGCCAAGAAAAAAAATTTAAAACTGCCAACAGAATTGAGGCATAGAGCAGGAGAGGGGGAGGGGAGTAAAGTTGGGAGAGGGAAGGGTACATATATATGTGCATCTATATGTACAATCAAGAAAAAAATCATACAAAATAAAAAATATTTAATGAACAAATCTTTAAAATTACTAAGAGTTCTTACATCCTTAATATTACATCTTAACATTAAGATACTAATATTAATATTCTTATTAATATTTATGAATTAAGATTTGCAAATATTTGTAATTAATATTTGCAAATTCCAAAAACCTATATTTTTAGAATGGTATTTCATGAATAATGAGATCATATTGTTTTATTATACTTGTTAACATTTACATCATAATAATCTTTTGTAATAAAATAACTTCATTGGATGAGAAAATAAAAGAAAAAGACAGTAACCAAATGGTATCACTAGTAAATGGGATATAGGAAAAACAAACAAAAGGCCAGGAGGAAAAGTCAAAACAAGCTAATACCCAAACTAAAGTATATAACTGGGGGTTGAGGGATGGGTGGGAGCAGTCAGGGAGGGGAAATGGTGGGAGAATCCCAGGGAATACAAAGATGTGAAATATATATATAAATAAATAAAATTATTTATGAAAAACAAAATATCCTTCATGTTTCTTTCTATGCAGAATGCTAAAGGTTGAAATACGGAATATTCCAGAAACCCAAGCCACTTAAAGATGACCACTAAGCATTCTTCTGAACTCTAGGTGTCTATTTGGAGTTAATAGTTCTTAAAAGTAGCTTAGTCCTTGACCACTGTTCTCAGAACTGAGTTAATTTCTCTCCAAATATTCACCAAGAACTGTTTCATGAGAACTTGTGGTGACCCAAGAAACACACATGGAGAGACTGACCCGGCTGCTGAGAACATTTGTGTCATTAGGAACATCTCACTGTTCCCGAGGGAGGTCCCAGCTTTATTTATTTGCAGTCTCCTTGGTCAAGCCACTCCTTATTCCCTATTCCTTGCTCCCCTTTCCTTCCCTTTTATCCCTGTCCTTGAACATCCTCGGAATCTTCTTTGATCATCCTGGGAATTAAACCTGTAGAAAATAATGAGCTAGCTAATTAATAGCAAACTAGTTGATGAAAAACATATGGCATAGTTCTCAGGCTCCCTTGTATACAGCTACTATAAAAGATATTGACAAACAATAAACTGGACTGCATTGTTTCCTTTCTGCAGTCCCTTCTGTTTTGTCTTGCACTCCCAGCACCCCAGTCTCATGTTCACCAGAAACCCACAAAGAACACCTTGTACTTATCAAGCTGTAGCATGATGGATGGATGGATGGATGGAGGAGGGAGGGAAGGAGGGGCAGGGGAGAAAGAAAGGGAGAGGGAGGGAGAGAGGGTGGGTGGGAGGGAGGGAGGGAGGGAGGGAAGGAGAGAGAGAGAGAGAGAGAGAGAGAGAGAGAGAATGTATATAGAGCAGCAGGTCACTGGCCTTCCATTGCAGTTATGGAATATAAGCTCTCAGGTATGAGTTCCATTTTTTACTTAGTGCTTCTCAGTTTCCCCATGCTTCCCACACTGGGAGCACCTTGCTATACTGTGTATTTTAGAGTTTAAAGATTATTTTTTTAAAAAAAACACACATGCAAGAATGGCAATCCAGAAGCAGCAATTGCTTCCAACAATGGTGAGAAAGAAAGTTTGATGTGTTGGTCTTAGGAAAATGGAGGTGCTGTGCTAAAAGGATTTTCAAGGGTATTCTGGTTATACAGAATTTTTGCCCTGCCATCGCCTTTAAACCCAGCTTGTGGATAAACACAGCATTGTTGAAGCATAACACAGGAAATTCAGGGAGACTAAAAGAAAGACTGAGAATATGGCCAGTGATATTTGGATAATTCTCTTGTCAACACCTCAGGAACATGTATCCTAGCTTACAATTGGTCACATGTGCCACTGTTGATGGCGCATTTCTCAGACCCTACCATTTCGTACAACTTTATTATGGGGGGGGGGAGAGAAGCAAGAAAGGCATGGTGTTAATTTGACTGTGTGACAAAGTATTAGATTTTTAAACTTCAGACTCAATTTATCTTCTATATGTATAACTTAACCACAAAATAGCATATTCAGGCTTTCTTGGTAATGCAATAGCAAAAGCACCAGAAAAGGTTTTTCTAGTTCCATTAAAAGAAGAGCTACAATATATAGGAAACATAAAATATGAAATGGTATATTAAGAGAATGAGTTACATGAACAGAGGAGTTCATCTGAGAAGCTGTGGCTGACAGCAACTGTGGCTGCAGCAAGGAGTGTCACCAATGCCTTCCACAGGACATGTCTTCAATAGTCCATTCACATTCCTTGTTACACATGTGCTGAGCTTCCCAAGAGTGAGTCTGAAGGTGATACGTTCTGCGTTCTAGACTTTAAATTAGTTGACCTACATCATGTGTCAGAGGTTATCAGAACAGAACCAGGAAATCTGCTGAGAGTTGTCTTCATGAAGAATTATGTGTGAATTCCTCCTACACACAATTTATAAAATCACCACTAGGGACAGGTAGCATGACACACAGTTTAAAAATTCAATGAGGAAAAATGCAGGGACAATAACCACCCCAAATCTATTGTTCTCATGCTTTCTATTGTTTAGGTGATAGCAGTGACTACATTGGGAGTGAGCAAATATTACTCTTTCAGTTTCACTGTAGTTTTCTTTCAACAAGTCACCAAATTCTCTACACTTGAAGAGTAGAAAGCCTAGGTTGAATAACATGAGGCTTCAGGGATGATGCTAGGAGTGTTCCTGAAAGGATTCCAATCCAACTGTGGGAACAAGTCCATTTTAGAAGTAGAAGAATATCTGCAAAATGCTCAGTGATGAAAACTGTTACATCAAAACAAAAACAAAGCATAAAGCAGTTTGCAGTTGCAAAGATCTAGCAAAATAACTACAGATTGCAATTAGGTCTAGTAATACACAGCATGGAATTTTCAATAAGATAAATTTCTTGAAATGTCTTATTGGTTCCTTGTAACAATGCAGGGCTTTTAGCAAATATAGCACATTGTTTCTTTAAAAGTTATTTTTCTAATAATAAAAATGCATTCATATGATCTGGGTAATTAAACTTAATTGTGTAATTAGAACAAATGAGCAGAATTAGATTGCACTAACCATATGTAACAACATTATTAGGTATATAAATCTTTGTTTCAAGTTTTATATGGAGAATGTGTGCTCACGTGCGCGCATGCACACACACACACACACACACAGTAGTTTTACCCAATAGGATCACGAACCTTCACCTTACTGTGTTGTTGAGGATGACATCTCTTATTTCAATCCCTCTTACTCCTCTGCCAACAAAGATTGCTATAGTGGCATGAGAGCAGTAAGGTTGGTTAGTGAGAACACACACTAACAGAGGAGGCTGTGAAAGTGATTCCATGACAATAAAAATAGTTGCCATTTATTAAGCATTGTATTAGACCAGGTATTAGCCTAACCACTTTATATACTATATTATTAAAAATCTGACAAATTACGAGGTAGATATTTTTACCCTTATGTGACACATAAGGAAGCTGAGAAAATAGTATCCCTAACTACAGAAATTTCAAAGTTTGACAACTAACCTTTTACTAGTCTGATATTGGATAAAATTGGCAATTTACATTGTAAATACTGCTCCCTGTCCTTACCTTTTTGAGGACAGCTGGATTTTGTGTCAACATTTCAGTTGTTAATCAGGTTGGAGCATTGTGCTGAGGTGGAAAAATTTTCAAGCTGAAATTATTTCACTCAGTGCTAAGACAGAACAACATGAATTGTTCCCAGAAGGAGAAATTGGGGATGGTGGAGATTTATTTGGAGGAATTGATATGGGCACAGATGCCACTTTACAGAAGGGCCTGGTGCACAAGGCACTTGTGTGCAATATGGGTGATTTGAGACCAGGGATGAAGGACTTGCAGAGGAGAATACAGGGACACTAGAGGCTGAATGAGTGCTTGGGGAATAAACTCTGTAGGAGATGGAAGTCTTTATAGGGGAGTTAAAGTTTAAGTAACATTACCATATAATGAGATTTGTCCTTTATAAAGAAAAATCTAACACAAGTATGGAGAATAACTTTTTTCTTTCCTTTGAAGCATGACTTTTATTATTTTCTAATTGATTAAATATATTATATATATTTATATGCATTTTACATCACCGTATACCCTGAGTTTCTCCCACCACCATGTAACACCTGAATTGTCATCAGGATCTCTTGTATACATTCCTCCCCTGATTTCTCTTTCCCTTCCTTTCCCTCCCTTGCTGTATGCATTAGTTCTGTTATCAGTTTGCTAGTATTAACTTTTTCTTGTCCTTTTGTTTGGTTTCTCTATATCCCACATAGAAGTGAGACTATCTGGTATTTATCTTTTTCTTCCTGGCTTATTTCCACTAACATGATTCCTTTTAGCTCCATCTATATTGCTGCAAATGACATAATTTTGTCTTTTTAGATTGTTGAATAGTGTTCCATTGTGTAAATATACCACAATTTTTTGATCCATTTGTTTGTTGTGGGGTACTTGGGTTTTTTCCATATCCTGGTTATTGTAAACAGTGCTGCAATAAACATAAGAGTACAGGATTCATTTTGAATTAGTGTTTTGGTATCCTTTGTTAGAAATGGAATTGTTGGCTAGAATGGGAGTTCCATAATTTTCAGTAGTTTGAGGGTCCTCCACACAGCTTTAAATAGTGGCTGGACCAGTCAGCACTATAAAAGAGTTCCTCCCCCCCCCCCCACATCCTGGCAGCACTTGTTGCTGGCATTTTTAAAATATAGGCCAGAGAATTAATTTCTTGGAGGAGCTACATGTAAGAAAGAGAAAGGTTCTGCAACAGTCTAGCTGGGATAAAATGAGGCTGTGGGAAAGATGTGATCAAAATTTCTACTTTAAGACCAACAGGATTTAGACAGTGAAAGCAGGTTGGGAGAGTGGACAGTATTAAGCTAGATCATGATAGGGAACCTTTTATTTCCCCCAAGGAGAGGCTAAATAAGTAAAAGTTTGAATATGTCAAATTTGAGAGAACTGCAGGAAAATCAGCTCGAGATGTTTGGAGAGTCAAAGGAAAATACAGTTCTGAATTAGGTAGGGGCTAGAGATCTAGTGATTCCTTTACTTAGGAGATTTACTGAGTATCTCCTAAACTCTTGGCCCTACTTTCTTTTCATTTCTTTTTTCCCCAAGTTTTTGTTTTTATTTCTTGTCTTACACAAAAGGAACAGCCTGGTCCTATTTCAGAGGACCGGAGCATAGCAATGAACAGTCTACATGAAAATGGCTGGTAAAACCAGAGGAGTGACTGGAGTCATTGGGAATGTGAAAGTAAGAGGTGGGGATGGCTGAGGCCAGAGTTCTGAGGAAGCTGGACAACCAGAAGTAGGAGAGGAGTGACGGGGGCTGAGTGAGGCAAACAGAAGAGGAGTGCATGCATTAAAGGGAATAAAAGGAGGAAACTGGGTTCACTTAAAAAAAACAAAAAAAAATTTAGTTTTGATAAAAGATATAATCTGAAAGTCACCATCTTAATCATCTGTACATCTGTAAGCATATAGTTTTCAAGGAAGTTTAAGTATATTTACATTGTTGTACAAAGGGCCTCCAGAATTTTCAGAATTTTTTCATTTTTGTAAGACTGAAATGTTATAATCATTAAGTAATTCCTATTTCTCCTCCTTCCTACCCCCTGGAATCAACATTCAACTTTTTTTTTTGGTGGTAACATTGATTACAACACTGTGTATGATTTAGGGGAATTGGTTCATATTCCTCAGATGTTTGTCATCACTGCACACCAATCATCAAAGCACCCATAATTCTATGTTCAACTTTCTGTTCTGTAAGTTTGACTACTTTAGATACTTCATGTAAGTGAGATTGTACAGTATTAATCTTTTTTTGTGACTGACATTTTACTCAGTTAAGAACTGAGAGTCCTCAAGATACATTCATGCTGTGTAGGTGAAAAGGATTCCCTTCCTTTTTGAGACTGAATAATATTCCACTGCAAGTATAAATCATATTTTGTTTATACATTCTTCCATTTATCTACAGATGGACATTTGGGTTTTGTCCAATATGTGGGTGTTGTGAATAATGCTGCTATAAACATAGTTGTACAAACATCTTGTTTCAATATATACTCATAAGAAGTGCTACTGGTTTGTATGGGAGTTCTATTTTTAATGTTTTAAGGACTACCATGCCATTTTCTATAGTCTATGTACTATTTTATACCACTGTCCAACTCTGCCTGTGAAGAACAGAAATAATAACTATCTTGTATATTATCTTGATATTGAGAAGGTTATGGACATTATCTTAATTAACTCTCAAAGCAACATTCTGGGTTGTAATGTGGTAGTAAACATGTAGAAATAATATTTACCGCATTTAGCAGGTTAAGTCCCAGAAAGGTTAAGCAGGTCACAGAGCTAGTTAGGACTTGGGGTTTAAATTCAGGTTTCTCTTGATTTTTCAATGTGGCAATTTTGACATTTTATTTCTAATAAGAACAGATCATTTTTCCATGTTCCCAAGCAATTCATGAAATGTTTCTCATAATATGGAGAGTATTTTGTGAACTACAAGGTTACATTTAAAAGGCATGAGAGTCAGTAATTATACTGCCACTCTTCGATAATTCTGGTCCCAATTTCTTAGTCATGTCTTTCTATGCAGAAAATAGAAACAGTTCATTCCTACATATCACCAATAGCACTCCAGGTTAGCACTACACTGAGCCTCTCATCTTCTGCTTGATGTCTACATTGTACTCGCTTGCTGTTATTGTGCAGAATTAATGAATAGTTTGCAAACTAGCATCACTTCTGTGAAAGTTGATGGACATGTTAATTATACCTTATTTAGATTTCACAGTTGCATGACCCAGATTCTTCTTTTCTGCCAAAATTCCCAAAGATTCAGTGGCATTTTAGAAACTCCAGTAAACAGTGTATTAACATGCAAGCAATGGAGAAACTAGTCATGCAGAAATGGGAAGATGATGGGCTTGGTTTATTTGACTTCAGGTCTGGAGTAGAGTCAACTGGTTCACTTTTAGGGTTTGAAATTGATTCAACAATGCATCTCTTTGCTCTCGGGGGTTTTATTAAAATCTTCTGTAGTCAGGCATCCTGTATCTACTTAGTGGCTCCTTTCTATTATGCAAGCATCAAAGCTTTCACTTGATGCTTGATGCAGCTGCTGATTACAAACATCCCCAGTGCATAAAATCTCTTGCTTTTGGTATTTGTGTACTCTTTTTAGAAGAATGGGATGTATACTTGGTTGAATCTTGGTTTTACCATTTCTTATTGAGCCTTATGTAGATGATGGGAACACAGTAATAGGCAAGATATAGTACCCACATGTGGGAACTCAGAGAGAGCCAATTAGGGTTAAAGAAGCTATAGCAGTCACATTACACTGTGACAGAGAAATGACCAAGGGAAGGATGAGGAACTGAGAAGAAACGCACAGGAGAGATCCCAATCTGAGTGATTGGGTGGAGGGTTAGGTTAAGAAAAACTGCTTGGAGTATGTTTTGTCTAAACTAGTAATTATTAGATTTAAGTCTGTACCAGAATCACTTAAGAGGACTGTTAAAATAGAGATTTTCAGTAAAACAAAGACAAAAGTGGAAAGTAACTGTCAAGAAGCTTCGTGATGATGTAAGAGAGTAGGTCTGGGGGTATGTAGAGTTGAGACAAGGTTTTTATTTTGAAGTTATTGGGCTTGAGCATATTTTAGCATTGTTGGGAAGAATACAAAGTGTAGGGAAAGGGAGAAAAGGGGTGATGGGGGCAAATGGATACTGTAAGATTCTGCAAAGGGTGGGATTGTGTTCCAGTGTACAAGCAGAGGAATTTTCTAGGGATAGACTGTATGACCCTTTTCCATTGACATGAGAAAGTAGGGATATGATGATATAGAAAGAGAAAAATGTGTACATGTGTAGTGGTTGTACCTGATGGTATCTATTTCTCCTGTAAGGTAGCAGACAAGATTGTATATTTAGATTGAGCACAGGAAGGTAAGCCTTTTAGGAGAATGGAGAAGACTTGAAATAGTCCTGGAAGAGACAGCAGGGGACTAACCAGAGAACATAGAGGGATTGCATTTTTGGTAATGGTACATATTTCTGTGGTTACATGATCCCCACTCCCCCCTTTCGGCAGGAGTAGAACCAAAGAAAGCAGACAGTTGGATTGATCTATGTTTGGAGTCTGGGTACTCATATAAATATTACATGGCAAAGGATTTGAGGATGTTGTCAAAGAGGAACTGAAATGAGGGTGCATTGGTGAGAAAGCAAGTGATGACAGGGAAAGAAAGTCAAGTTTGATGGCTCAAGCTCTTGACTTGATCTTGAAAGAAAGAGAATAAATACTTGGTTTCAGTTTTTCAGAGTTTTTAGGTGACAGCAGAATTAAGGGGCTAGAGTAGGTAGCTAGAATGGAGAGGAAGGCATTTAAGCAGAAGAAATCAAAGAGCTGAGCTGAGAGTTCATGTGAATAGTTATGAGGTGATCTCTGCAAATATGATAAGGTTTGGTGGTAGAGGAACACTGGGACTGGTTGGGACTGGTTGGTAGAGTGTTCAGCAAGTGCACAGGCTTTGGGGTGTGTGTTGTGAATTAGTGATGAGAAACTGGGAGAGATGCAGCCTAGTAATATGACTTTCACCTTCAATATTATTTTTCCCTTGGTCTTTAACCCGAGGGTGCAAGGTAAAATATACCAGGTGCAAGGTAAAAACATACTCTGAAATCAGCACTGGAAATCAAGGCAGATACTGTTATTACCACCTTAAAAAGCACTGAGATAATGGCCTACAGACAGGGCTATAGACTCCCTATAGAAGGGAGTCTTCAGGGCAGGACCATGTTTTGGTTACGAGACAGAGGCAAAATTTAGGGAGGAGGTTGAGGATTTATGCAGCTTAGTCACTACAGAATGGGGGTGCCAGTGGGCATGGGATCCCTGTCCAGGTTCTTCCCTTCTAGGGATTCTCAGTTTCCAGGAAAGAAAGGGAGGGTCTGTACAAGCACTCACTCATAAGCTGAGAGCAGCCACCAGTGTGTGTGGGGGGGCTCTGTATCTTGTGGATGCAGGATCTCTTGTCTAAAGATGCAGTCACACCTGCAGAGATTTGCACAAGAGGAGGGACCACTGAGGAATGAAGGAATATATTTGCATACTTCAACCTCCCTTCCTTCACTTACAGGTATAGTTATAACCTGCAAAATACAGATTATTTTTAAAAATATGCATAATATTTAGAAGAATCCCAGTTAGAGATTTTAGACATGAAGCTAGACTCCAGGGGAAGATTTTTACAGGTGAATCATAGTTTATAGTAGGAAGCCTGTGGACAATCATTGAGTTGAACTTGTCACATATCATCTATTGAGATTATCAGTGACCAGTGCATATCAGCGAATCCATGTTCAGGAGAAAAGAAGAAAGGAGTAAAATGAAAGCTAGAGGTTGAAGTCCTGGACTCTTGCTTAACGAAAATGTAGGTAAGAAAGAAAAAAAAATGCCCCCTTTGCTTCAGGTTCAGGTGGGAGGGGCCCCATCCAGGTCGCCATGGTAGGATGGGAGGCCTTGGTGAGGTAGTGTCCTCTGTTTCAGAGGGTGCAGTGGGGTGCAGGCCAGCTGCTCCCCTTTGGAATAGCTGCTCCATGAGGCCCAGGGCTCCCCTCCTGCCATCCCTAGCCAGCAGGGAGCAAAGGTGGAGAAGACCCCAGGGTAAGCCTCCCAAGCCTGGAAAGCCTGGGAGGGGGGACCAGATGGCACTTTAGCCCCATCCACCAGCAGATGTTTGTAGCATGGGGTAATCACCTGCAGCCCAGATTGGCCAAGGCATTTGCCCCAAGGCCCCAGTTCAAGGGGAGATTGAGACAGCACATGCACAGACATCTGAGCCCCACCCCCAAGCAGGGAGGTACCAGCACATGGGCAGGCAAGGGGCGGGGGAGATAGATGCCCCTTCCATTTCACTCTCCAGATAATCTTCAGGAGGAGGACCAAGGACATATATAACACAAACCTCAACATAAAACGAATGAGGGACCAGGTAAATATCCAGCCCACAAGCCCGAGCTGGACACAGTGGATGGACAATCGAGAGAACCAGTGCATGAGAGACAGAAGAAGCAACTATGGAAACACAATGTCATGAAGCACATCTATGCACTCACCAGGTCTGGAAGACCCAAGACCTCATTTTGGAGATGCCTTCTAGAAAAGCAGGTGCCCCTCCCCACACTACAGGAGAGGAGAGGAAGACCAAAGACTGGGGGCATCGGCCCCACAGCAAAGCTGCAAGCTGAGGCAGAGGAGATGATCTACAACAGCCATTCACAGATGCCTGTATCCACAGAGAAACTTCTTCACCAACACTGGCTGGGGGTGAGACCCCCTAAATCTGATGCCAGAACCATACGGTAAAGCAGCAAAACAACAGATATGGTATTGGAGAAGATAGCCTCCAATGAGAAAGCATGACCACAGATAAATACAGACTGGCTGCTCAATGCAAACTTAAGACTGAAAACCTACCATCAAGGTTTGCCTGGTTCCAAGAACACAGTCCCTTACCCAACGAAAGAACACTATCACAGGAAAGAAAGAGATTAAAGGACTTAACATAGATGAGCTAACAACAAAGAGTGGAGAATGGAGGAGGCAACTGAGGAATGGGGGGGAAGTATACCAAAAACCATTTACTGAGATTATGATTTAAAGAATAAAAATAAAAAAAATAAGGCAGCACCCTGACTCCAAGAAGCTCAAAGTGCAGTAAGAGCAACAAACATGAGAACACAGAGGCTATGTTCATGTGGTGCTTGATGCATGCCTACATGCATGACTTGCTAAGTCCTTACAACCACTCTCTTAAGAAAATTCTGTTGTTGTCCCCATTCTATGGAAGAAAAAAACAGGCCTGTAGATCATAGCTAGACTTTGAACCAAGTTAGGCAGACTGCTCTGCATAATGATGCTGCCTGTCATTCCAATATATGTGAGAAATGCTATTGAAACCTCATATACAGGGAGCAACAGAGGGGAGGATGAGTTCCTAGAGGACACATAGCATTGAAATCTAGTTCTGAAGACTAATAGCTCATGTTTACTTAACCAGACATTATGGCAAGTACTCTATATAATTTCATTAAGCTGAAATCTCCAAAGATCTGTGGAGAGTTCTGTTATCACCTCTATTTTAGAGAAGAAAAACCTGATATACGTAACATTTTAGCAATGTTGAATGTAACAGAGCTATGACAACATCTGGTACCTGCATGGGGGGGGTCTCTAACCACTGTGCCATAGGTGTCCCACCCAGGATCTCCAAAGGTGCTGAAATGGCAGGTGGTGGTGGGAAAGGTCAGGGGACATCAGGAAAGAAGTGAGTATTGGCCAAAGTGGGAGGAGATGTGTGTGGGAAATGCAGTGAATAATTGGGGGCTTAGGGAGTTCTCATTTAATACACACAATCACTGGAAAGCTTAGAGAAATACAAAGTTTTGAATTTTAGTTCCATTTGGGAATCAGGACACTGCTCCCTTCCTGTGACTACATAGAGCTCAGGGTGCACTGAGGGTGCAGTATGATCAAATTCATCACTGGTTCGTTTTGTTATGCTCTTGCCTCCCATGTCCCTGCATCACACACACACCCAACTCCACATGACTCAGTCATTCTACAGTAAACTGATTCTGACTTAGTGAGGTGATGATGATGAAGCCATTATTATTATCCCCACTCAACAGAAGAAAAAACTGAGGCTGGAAGTTATAGTCATCACCTTTGCACAGCTTGTGGGAGAATGAGCTAATTCATGGCTGAATAGTCTTTAGATTAGTCAAGGAGTTGGGCATCACTAAGAGCCCACAAATCTAAACCCCATTCAGTCTTCTGGTTCTCAAAGCATGTGAAGAATACTGACAACTACCTGTCTCTGCTAACACACCACCATGAATTCATTTCTCTGATGGCAGCAAGTCTGCTTCCTTCTCAGTTCTCTTTTTCAGTTAAGACAGAGCCGTAGTTCCAGAAAGCCAAACCCAGCTGCATTGGAAGCTTGGGGTAGCACAGTTTGGGAAAAGAGAAAAGATAAAATACACCACAGATCTCTCTCTTAGATGTCAGGTCTTACTCAGGCCAACCAGAAGCTGGGGAAGGAGGCGGCCAAAATGATTCCTTAAATGACAAAGCATCACTGTGCTCCCTTTTCCTTTTTCTTGAAGGAATTTCTACCATGGATGTGATTTCTACTGCATTTTCATTCCAATTCAGTCACTCATATAGAGAAGAAGAGAAAATAAGTAATTAATCTAAGGCAATTGAGACAAATATCAGCCAGTCAGAGAGAAATGGTCTTCTCCTTTTCTGTAAAGTAATTAAATAAAAAAGAAATTTTCTCACAAGTGCTGGTGATCGGGCACTGGGGATTGTTGGGAATGTTGTTGCCTTTCGGCACTTGGATCAAGCCAAGGGAATAATTACCTGCAAAGGGAAATGAAGAAGTGCAGACATAGCAGTCAGGAGGGATCCTCTTGGAAAGTGTTCCGGCTCCTTATTCCCATCAGACTTCTGGCTACATATCACCTAACTCTGTATCGTGGTAGCAACAGAATCAAAACTGATGGGCCACAGAGGGGCATCAAGTCAAGGACTTTGTGGTTTACTAGAGTACTAGTCCCTGCTAACCTCTTGAACCCTGTTTTCTAGAAGCTCTGGGAAGAAAACACAGTGCTTAAGCCTAAGTGTTCATCTTCAAACATCTCAGAGATGTGCACAGATCCATTTAAAACTTATCTGCAACACAGTCCTTTGAGATGCTGTTGGGGGACTAAGATCATAGTGTGGTGCCAGTTCAAAAATGAAGACGAGTGGTGGCTTCTTTCCTCTGAGATGACACCATTATCTTTGGGCTCTAGTTGAGCACCCTGCATTCTTTCCCTATGGCCCAGATAGCTCGAGCCCCTAGAGTTCAAGACACTCAGACGCGGCCAGCACCGTGTCCTCCAGATTCAGTTGGAACATAATCATCCTTTCACCTCAGTGAGGTGTCATTGAGCATCATTTTATTTTAGTGGGCCTTTCTGCAGATGGATTGGGGGAAGGGGTGCTCAGCCACACACATAGGTGTGTTTGTTTCCCTGGAAGTAAAAGCCTGTCACAGTTTTTTACAATGTGGGATTATTTCCCTTCAGTATAGCAGCCCAGTCATCCAATGTAATTCTCACATCCTACAGGCTGCAAAATAGGAAACCCAACACAGGAGAACCATGCAATGAAAATAAAATACTGACATGTCAGTATAAATATTTGGAGTATTAAAAATGACACTTTTTTTTAAAGAAGGAATTTTTATTGTTTAAATATTTTTTCAAGTACAATCTTTTAGTTTATAGATTTATATACAGAAATTAAAAATTATCATTTTGGAAGAGGTAGTAAAATGCAATGGAAAAGCTCCTGGGCTTTGAATTAGAGGAAACTACCATGGAATCCTGGCTCATTTGTCTCACACTTTATATGATTTCTGGTTTGTTTAACTTCTAAATGATGACAGTACCTATCTATTACATAATTCTTATAAAACTGGAAAACAGTATTGAATGCCATAAATAGTAACTGGTGATGAAAATGATAATGAAAAAAGCAGCATTTTCCTCTTAAGACCAGAGGTTCTCAAAGGACGGGCATGGGATCAGTAGATCTACACAGACTGGGTGCCTGTTAGAAATGCACATTCCTGGCCCCTGCCCCAGCTCTTCAGAATCAGACACTGTTTGGCTGGGCTCAGCAGAGATGGAGGTTTGGAAAGTGACCACGACACACACTGCTGGGTGACAACTGTTGGTTTGGGCTGCCCTGGATGAGAGAGGGAGTAGTCTGAGTGTTTGTGAGCCTGGCCCAGGGCTTCGGGGCACTTCAGATACAGGACAGTTTCCGTGGAGTTTGGGAGGAAGGTCTGAAGATTAGGACTGACTGTATTGGTAGTGTGGGCAAGGGAACCCAAAGGTGCCTGGATAGCACCTGAATTTGGAGTGAGTTTTAAAATTTTGCTCTATTTGGCACTGTAAGAATGATACCAGGAAAGGATTCTATTTCCAAATAAACTTTTCTGATCAGTGTTAATTTTAGTTGTAGACTAGAAGATTTTGGACTCACAGAGGTGACTCGCTTCCTAGTCTTCTCTATCTTGATTTACCAAAGTGAAGCTCTGGTGTTGTTAGGAATACATGGGAATTTATTCCTACAGACTCTATGTCCTTCTTTGGCTTTGGTCTGGTACCCGCCCATTTACACCTTGAGGCCAAACTAGAAAACACAATATAGGTTATTTTTGGATCCACATTCTCCCTTTTTTCTTCTAAACAATGAACTCCAAAATTCTGATAAAAATTGCATACATTTTAAAGGCTACAAGGAAAATCAAGATTCATGGAGAATGTGAACACACTATGTTTTGATGAGCTGAGAAAAAAGAAGAGAAAGTTCAGAGAATTTGGAAGAAGAAATCACGAAGA
This sequence comes from Uropsilus gracilis, assembly GCA_004024945.1. Lineage (NCBI taxonomy): Eukaryota > Metazoa > Chordata > Mammalia > Eulipotyphla > Talpidae > Uropsilus > Uropsilus gracilis. The sequence goes on from PVHY01002520.1 coordinate 90,893, forward strand.
ATAAACCTTTCAGCTAGGAAGAAAGACTATTAGTTGTTGGCTATATTCAGAAGATTTGCATTTTTTAAGTTAATGACTAATGTAATAAAAGGTTCCAGTTAAATTATTATATTTGGCTGCTTGCTTCAGAGCAGGCAAAAAACGTATGAGGCTTTAAATCACATTCATCAGTCTGGCAAGAGAGAGTATTTTAAACTCCTCCAAACTATTTCTTTATCTCTAACTTTTCTCCACCTGGCCCATAATTCTCATACATCTGGCAGGAAAATAAAAGAATTTTATTGTATGAAACATATTGGTATTTGGGTACAAATGGGTGAAATTAAGAAAGCTGAGGTTTACTTGGGAATGTCATTTGGCTAGTAACCTATAAAACACTAGTGGCTATATGTAATTGCCTGAAATGCATCTGACCATGGTCATCTGATTTTTGAGCCTTGGTGTAATTCAACCTCTTGACATGTGCGTTGAAAACATGGCAGGGGAAAGGACCCTTGAAATCAAACCTGCCCCCAAAAGGCCAGCAATTTTCTGTAACTGTAACACTAGTGCTGATGCTTCAGTGTCTGCCTTGCATCAAAGAGGCAGGGCAAGTGGAAATTTTACAGTGTGGTTCTGCTCTAATGTATAAAGATGCTAAGGCTCATATATTTTTCTTTCTGAATGAGGCCTTTAATCCAGCATGCTCTTTCTACTGAAAACAGAAATCCTCAGAGCAAAATTCCATAAAAGAAACATGATCAGAAGGAACTGAATATACAAAAGTACTTGAATAAAATGGACAGTATCTTGATGCCCAGAACATAAGTAATCAAAGTTCTCTTTTTCTGTAAAGACCAACTTCTGGAAAAACACTGAGACATAGAGATAAACATTTGTTTGGAGGCTGTTCTGGGGCTTAAGCCCTGGAAAACCTAAGGGCTTTGTTTGACCTCATGCTGCAAAGACTACATTATTTGAGTAAAGTATAGAAGGTAGAATTGGGCTCTGGAGACTGACTGGCTGCCTGGGGCCAAATTCTGGGCTCCATTGCTTCTTAGCTGAGTGACATTAGACAAGTCATCTAAAAACCTTCTGACCAATGGGAATAACACTAGTATCTAATGTATTATTAGGGGCAGGTACCATATACAAAATGCTTAGAACCATGCCTTGGCAGTACAGCCAGTGCTCAACAAATTCAGGTATTACTACCAACATAATGTTGGTTGCTATTAATGAGGGGCCTGTACGAGGGCCTCTCCCTACCTATTTTCCTTTTTCTGTTCCTTCTGTTACCTTTCTCTCTTCCCATTTCTACTTCTTTGGCATGGTCCAAAAGAGCTGAAGATGAGGGGAGTGAACACTGAGCAGTTTTTGTGTTATGTGGGAGACAGAGCACTGTTCTTAAGGCCTGGAGACCTGATCTCTCCTCTTGGCTTTGTCGTTCACTATCAGTGTGACTACAGGAACAGTCTCTTCTCTTCTATATTAGTTTTTTGAGGCTACCTTAATGTGGGTGGCATAAAACAACAAAATTTATTGTTTCACATTTCAGAACGCTATTAGTCTGAGTCAAGGTGTCAGTGGGGTTGTTTCCTTCTTGAGGGCTGTGATGAATCTGTTCTATGCCTCTTGCCTAGCTTCTAGGAATTTGCTGGCAATCTTTGGCCTTCTGTGACCTGCAGAAGCATCATCCTGCAATCTGCTGTACTCCCTGTGCAGAAGTCTACATGCAAATGTCCTCTTTTATATAAGGATCAGAGAAGGGGCCTACCCTATTCCAGTGTGACCTCATTTTAACTAATTATATCTATAACAACTATTTCCAGATAAGGTTATGTCCTGACTATCCAAGTTAGGACTTCATACAAATTGGGGATGTGATAGGGGACATAATTCAACCCATAAAACCAGGGGTTAGTTTTCAGAGTTTTCTGGATGCTGCTGTGCTCTGTGAGAGGTATAAACTCTATGTGGTATTTCATCAAACAGCCCTAGAGAATTTTGTCCTTCTGTGGAGAATTTTGACAAGACCTGCGCTAAGACAATGGCCTGTTGGGCCACGCTCATGGGGCTGTTACTTTCTTACATTGGACAGTCAGGACTGAGTGACCTGTCCAGGCACAGGAAATTCTCCATCTCAGGACAGAGGCCATCCTGGCTTTCCTCTTGTGGCACCCTCATTACCCTGAATTAAAGTGTTGGGGTGGTGGTTGAAGTCAAACCCAGGTCCCTCCTTATTCTGTTAGTTTCAGCTCCCCCCCAACCTCCCTTTCCCAGAGACCTATGGGCCGCTTCTCTGGCTCAGAGGCAGCTGGTGTGGATGACAGGGAGGCTGTATGACTGCATTTACATACCAGCAGCTGAGATGCCAAAGAAGAAGGTAAGTCCACAAGGGAGAAAGTGACTTACTAATAACATTTTAATAAATAGGCTAAAAGAAAAACTCGCCTCAGCTTCTCTTTGTGTTGCTGTCAGCAAGCTCATCTCTCTTAGCAAGCTGACATTTTTGTCTACAACGCTGTTAACAGTGCTCCGAAGAAGGTAATTACCCAATAAAGTCAATGTTAGCCAAATTGCACACACAGAACTTGAATTAAAAATATATCTGATTGCAGAATTGCAGTCTGAGTCATGTGCCGTATCCATTGAATGTGTGGTTTGCTTGCCTGGAGAGTAGGAAATGTCACGGGAAGGAGGCTGCCATTTATATTCTGAAGGTGAACCCACTCTCTGAAGGAGGAGCCCAGAGGATGCTTTCTTCTCCACCTTGAGGCAACAAAGGAATGAGATTTCAGCTTTTTACTTTATCTCCGCGTGATGTTTCTGTTCACTTCGCAGGATGGCAGTGCAGTTTAGCACAGCTTGTCCTTCCCAGGTGAAGAGAGCGAGCTGAGGTGGCGTCATAACAGACTCTCCCAGGCACTGTTGCCCAGTGTCCTTGTAGGGCTGATGCAAGAAGCAGTCTGAGCTTTCCTGTCTTTATATCCCAGAGTACCTGGCTGTGAGAGAGCTCACACAAAGGCCACTGGGTTTGAGCAGAAAAAATGCAGAACTCAGGGTCAAAGGAATTGGGTTCTAATAGTCACTGGGTCATTTTCAGTAAAGCAGTGTACTTCCTCCTTATATCTCATTTTTCTAATCTGTCAAATGGAGCTAACAGTTTATTCTCCAGGGTGAGAGAATAAAACAGACTAGTAGATACGGACATACTCTGAGTATAAATAGTTGTTACTAGCGTTAAATGATTGGTCAGAATGAAGTCATTTTAGGATATCAAAAACATTATACAAAACAAAAAATACAAAAATAAGACCTAAAACAAAGGATAGATTCCTGCTGAGATGGTGGGGGGAAGGGGACAAATCTGGCCTTATTTTCTTCAGAGGGAAGACATAGAATGAGCAAATAACTCAGTGATGAGGTTTATGATGATATGAACAGCACTAATTAGTAATTACCAAACAGAGCCAAGATGTCAGTACACTGAACTAAAAAGCGAAACTTTCCTTTTAAGAACATCTAGTGAAATACTTAAAATATAAAATGGAGATTTGAGAGGATCCCTCACACAGTCCTTGCATGGAAAAAAAAACATAAAAATCATCTCTTTGTTGAGATTGTATTATTTTTTAGTCTCTGTGCAAAATTCTACCTTGTACAACATAGGTAAGTTGCTAATATTTTTCCTATTATATTGAACTATAGGAAATTGTCATCTTTTGGGTCAAAAGGTAGACTGACAATTTTCTTCTTTCAATTTAATATTTATATACTTTTCCAAATAATCCTAATCTCGAAGATCTGCGCTAGAGGCTGTTTAAGAAGAGGGTCTGAACTTAGAAAGACAGAGAAATAAATGAACATTAGTATTTTGTTTAAAGATGTCTTTCCATCTTTGCATCCATTCTTTCTGTTCCCTTCCTTAATGACAGTAAGAAAAGCTGTTAACAGGTTTCCTTTTCCTAACTTGAAGAGCTGGACACTCTTCAACACAGTTTTTATGGATGACAGTAAGTCAGAGGACAGCTTGTCCCCTTCAGTGTTTACTAGTTGGATCAGAAAAAGAGCATTTCATCAGAAACCCCTGAAATATTTGAAATGTTATCCATACCTCTATTTGTTTGCCAGATGACTGAGGGCAATCAGGTTTCTGGATTAACTATTGAATAGCAGCTGTATTTAATATGGGTAGAACTCTGCCGAAATACTAGGCTGGTGTTCAGAGAAGATTTGTCAAGGTATCACACTGTATCTCATTCATGTAGTTCTACAGCTGTGTGTGCATGCAGGTATGAAGTGCCCGAGCAATCTGATTAACATTTGTATGAAGGGTTTCATGAAGTATAAGAGAACAGGCCAGCTGGAGAGAGGGCTGTGTCAGTCTGATAGAAGGTGGCAACAGACCGATTTTCTAAAAAGGGGTGCTGGGGAGTAATGTTCTGTTCCTGGAAATAAAAGTCAAAATAATCTCTTAGTGCCAGGAGCTTTGCTCACTGGACCTATTTTTCATCATCTGAAAACTGTCAGTCACAGAAATAATGCAACCAGCTGGCTAATTATCAGGGATTCTGCTGCTGGGAAGAGGAGCAGCTACAGATGACAAAGGGACAGTTGGAGACTTTGGAGTTGCCTGCATTATCACACACACCATTTAGTCATACAGTGTCACTAGCAACGTGAGTGAAGGAACAGATTCACACCAACTCTGCACTCTTCATTTATAAAAATGGCAATAATGAGAGTGGCTTTCACACCCTCAGAGATAGGAGTGTGAAATCAGTTCACAAAGGTCAGTGAGATATCCTCTGGTGCCAACTTTTTCTCACTGAGCCAAATGATGAGGTCACTGTACTTAAAAACAACACAGAACATGAACATCAAACTGAAAATCTGAGACCTTTCTGGTAAGAAGAAAGAAAGAGCATTGTTACCACTTATTTTTTTCCTTCTCACCAGAAGTATCACATGGGTATTTGAATATGTGCTTTTCTTTCATGACTATTTTCCTTGGAGATGGATGAAGAAAGATGGACTCTTTCTTTGATGAAAGTGTCATTATCCAAGAAATTTAGGGATTAGAAAACTGAGGATGCTATGTTGTGGGGATGAGAGGATGGAAAACAGAATCTAGGATTAAGTCACATTTCTTATTTATTTCTGTTCTATCATTGCATTAAAGGTTGTGCCACATGAAGATGATGTAAATGAAATAATCCTTTGAGCAGTGAAAAACTCCAATCTGATAGAAAGATGGTTGGGAGAGGGAGCCAGAAACCATTTGATTCTGGGTTTTTATCCTTAGACAAACACTACAAATTTGGTAATATATTTTAGTGAATCTCTTACACTTCCAAAATTTTCAAAAAGTCATTTCCCACCTCATGTACAAGTTGTAAAGTTAATTAAACTGGAGTTACATTGAGAAACTCAATGAAAGGTGCTTAGAAATATAAGGTAGTGCAGCAAAGGAAGCTGAGACTTTATAAAAGAGATGGAATACATACACATGGTACTTCAACCTCAGTTAGGCGTGGGAATGCAAACTGTACTCAGAGATAACACAAAAAGCAGATAGAGAGAATCAGATCAGATTTCACAAGTCTCATACTATTGGAGATTAGTCCCATCCCTCTGGGTGTTACCTGGATTTCCAAGCCTTTCTCTTTAGATCCTCTATATGATGGAAGCAGTCTGCTTGATTGTGCCTCTGGGAGTATAGCTCTTTGAGCATCCATACGCCATCTTCTGGAGCTCACTCTCTGATTGCAGGGCCAAATGACCTCGCTTATCTCCATCTAACCGTCAGTTACTCCACTTCTAACACTTTGTACTCTGAGGGCAATAAACTGCAAGACTGCAGGGTCTGTAGATGATGGCTAGCTTGACAAACATCATGACAAACATCATGGCTCCAGGCTATCCCATGTGATCAGAATTTTAACTTTTATTAACTCATTTGGATTTATAACATCATCATTCAAAATTTAGAAGTGATCAGTGATTTCTTTTAGCTTGTTAAAAAGAAGACCTAAGTTTCTTAACCTAGAGACAAGTCATTACCATGTTTCCTATGATAATAAACTAAGCTAAATGAAAACAATAATGTGAATAAAGGGTATAAATTTTGTATGCAATCCAAGGTCAAGCTACTTTGGTTTGAGATCAATTAAACATATTGACTAGAAACCCTTGAAGTATGTTTTCTTTCTCAAAGCATCATTTTATGCATTTTGGGTATGACTTTTTGGGCATCTGATTGGTTTCCTAAATCCACAGTTTGAAAGTTGTCATGGACTATAGAGTGATAGAGAACTTAAGAAAAGAAAGAAATTGGAAGAGACAGAGGAAAAGGGGGAATAGAAGGTAGGGGACTAAATACAAGCAGAAAGGAGTGTTAACTTTCTTTCTCTCATCCTTGAATATCAAACTTATGCCACTCATATGAGGGACCCAAAATCAAAAGGTTAGACACAAGGGTAGAAATATGGCAATGTTTTTCAAACTGTGTTCTAAGTAACACCAGAGGCTCTTTCCAGGCTTATAAACAGAAAGAGAGAGAATGGTTCTCTCCCTATTTCTTCAGGACTTACCAGCAAATTGGAATAAAGAGAGAGTTTTCCAGGTAAAATTTAACCTGTTTAGTAGTTCAGTTTTAAAATACATATAGTAATAAAGTGAACAAAATGAGAAAATCAGAAAAACTCAGAAACGATCCAAGTGAAAAGTCATCTATGTCCCTGGCTCGTGACCCTCAAGTCTGTACTTTCTAAGTTGGGGGTCTCATCAAATTGGTTGTTCCTCATCCTGGCCTCTGCCAAAACCATACACCAGAGGCATTCACACTCCCTAGAAGACACAGTTTAGCCTTTAGATTATCCTCTTGTTCCATATCTAGATTGTCTCCCAAGGGTCTTATGTTCTTATAGCAAGACAAGATGACAAGTTAAGCTTATGATCACAGACATTATTGTAGTGTAATTCCAGATAAACAGTATGGATTTCTGTTTTAAATAAGAACAAAGACTTTCATTACACAATGATGACATAGCAGGGAAGATACTGAAATAAGCCAATGAGTAGGATTTAAAGAATTATTACAGCTGACTATAAATCAGAAAGCACACAGTGGAGCTTTAAAACAGTTCTGAAGTAGTGGCCAGAAGTTCAGTTGGTTGAATTGAATCTGATGTTGATCATGAAGGAGTTGCCAGAAATTTTCCAGGAGAAAAGCATGTTTTCTGCACAAGAGAGTGAAGCCTGATCTTCCATCATTGTGCCACAAAGTAATCAGACATCTGCATTGCACATAAACAGTGGGGAATGGAAACGTCTGCTGTGAAAGAATTACAATAATTGAAATTCTATCATGGGGTTCTGCCCTGCTGCCACAAGGTCATTGTGGGAGAAATAAGTGAGCAGTTTGCAAAAATTTAGAAATGTTTGGTCCTTTGCATGCCCTGTATTGCACTTTGTACATGACAGCAGCTCAATAACTATTAGCTAAAGATGGTGCAGAAAATGCCTTTGTAATTTCTCTTGGTAGATGTCTTTCTTTGCAAAAGTTAGGTTGAAAGGAAAGCATAACCACTTCTAAAAGTGATGATAATAAGCAAGATTGAGTCCTTTATGCTAATGCTGTTCCTCTCCAACAGAAAAAATTTCCAAGGTACATTAAAATGGAAAGGTCACCTGGGTATCTCTTTGAAGCATGGAGTAGCAAGACACTAAAGCAATGTCTTGGATCATTTACAGAACTCAATAGCACTCTGTGGTCCATGCTGATATTTCAATGAGGAAAAAAGTGATATAATTCCTATTTTGGATGAGTTTTATCAGGTCTTTAGTAACCTGTTATTGTCATAACCTTTCTTATTTTGCTATGGAGGGAGTAGAGGAGACTCTTCCTCGTGGTTAGACTGGAGTCTAAATATTTTCCTTAAAATTGACATTTATTTAGATTTATTAGAACATTAATGTCTGAAAGAATTCTTCCCAAACACTTAAACCAACATTAATTTCTCTACAAACAAGAAGGACATTTGAACCTTGGCATAAGTTCTTATAAAATGCATGACTTTGAACCAATTCCCCAACAAGTATCAAGTTTCTTGTCTGTAGACAGGATCCACAATAACAATGGAACTGTTGTATGACTCAAATGAAATAGACAACATGAAAACACTGTATGTTTTAAAATAGTCCATAAATATTAGTACTATAGAAGCAGTGATGGTATAGTGGAAAAAGCAAAAAATCTAAGGACAGAAGACATAGTCTACATTCTGAATCTTCTATATAATGGTTGTATGATTTGGAGCAAATCACATAAGCTAGGATGTAGTTTCCTGAATTATAAACATGGGCTATTTAATGACTAAAAATATTTCCTCTTTCAGTTTTAGTTCAGGCCACTGTGGGTCTAAGGAAATGCCAACATGCAGTGTAGCAAGTTGAGTAAGCCAATCAATCAGGGACTGAACCTAAAGAAAGTAATAGACCAAGAAATGAGCTTCTTTCAAATTAAGCAAAATGCAGGACATCTGACTGCCCTAGTTCAAAGAGCATGCATCAATACGTAGCCTGGAAGACTTGAGCAAGCCAGAAACAGATACATACTCTCAGACACTGAAGGGCTTGATAAGTGAAATACTTTTCTTGGTAAGACTGGAATCATGAGCAAGCGTCAAAAGTATGGTTAGATTATAATATCTGATGATTAAGTTGGATATTTGGTCAGCAGACAAATCCCCCTTAAAACCCAAAATCCAATGACATATTTTCACTTTTACCCTAAACCCTCCCACCACTTGTGATTGTTGCTATATAAGATTTTTGCTTTTCCCCTAGTCCCTCTACCCTCTCATGATTGATGCTGCATATAATACTTCCATCAATTAAACAAGGCTAGGATGTTGCTGCTCTTGAGCAGATTTGCCATTAGCAATCTGTCCCACAACTTTCTGCCTCTTTTTTTTTTATCGGTGTGTTGCCACAACCACGAACCCTGTTTCTATATATTGCTGCCCCTATGCAACAGACCACTTGCTACATGAAGGTTTATCTCCTTCCTTGGAATTGGGAGCAGATTATAGGAACTCCAGGCTAGCATCAGTTTACCCACCAATTTGCCATTAGGCTGGCATGGGGTCATAGAAAAGAACACAGGACGTGAAACCTTTGCTTTTCACCTGTTAGTGAAAGACCTTCAAGATGAGGAATGTGAATCTCAGATACTTGCTTAAATAGAGTAGTAATGTCATCATAGGTATTGTCAGAATTATGGAAGATAGTAAATACAAACCCTGTTGCAATAGTAACTGTCACGCAGATCATGGATATGAAATATTAGCTTCTTCAGAGTTGAGTTTTCATACTTGTGGGCTCAACTATGCTTCTGAAGCTCCACTATTGGTAAATGAATCCTTGTCTTATTTGCCCTGGTTTCAGTATGCCTCAGTTCCTCACCATCCTCTGTTCTTTCCCAGACCCAAATCTTTCTCTCCTTCCACATTTCTTCTCCTCATCTATTTAGTTTTATGGTTAGATATGTTGCTACCTGATCACACAGCTATCAGATAATTTTGATATTCTCCATTTCAATGAGCAGACATCCTAGATTGCTACTGCTCACTAACCACCTGCTATTTGTCCATTACTTGCTGGATGCCATTTTACCTGCCTTTCTCCCATTATGTACAGTTGGGTCCATATTCTTCCTTCTTGCTACTTGCATCCTCTCTCTTCCCATCTGGTTCCAATAAATACATCTATTATCAGGTCCTAGATATTAATTCCCTCATGTTAAGCAGTGTTTTCAAACATGAAACACAGTCCTAGGTTCTTTCTGTTTAATCTGGTGCATTGATATCACCAAACCTCATTCTGAAATCAAAATCTGGATTTTATCAAGATCCCCAGGTGCCACCAATGTTTGAAAAGGACCATACTATCACACGGAAATGTGACTAGGTCAGAAAATACTTAGGTGGTATCTGGCAAAAGCTATTAACCTTCATCTCTGTGATGTTTAAAGAGACAAACTGTGTTTCCTAATCTAACTTGCTGGTACTTCTATCAAAAGAGACTGTAATATCCAGGGCATGGACTTTGTGTTCTAAGGGTGAATCTAAAGATGATGTGACAAGATACTGTTAAGTGAAAATTCTGGTAGGTTATGTATTTGAAGATCACTTTAAGGCAGTTCTACTTGCCTGTGAATGAAATCAAAAGATGGGATTCTGCAATTATGAACTGTACTGCAAAGAGAAAGGATTCCTTGAGTTCATTTATCTGATTGTTTTTCGCTTCATCCTATTCCAGTCATCCCCAAACTTTCCTTTCACCAGTTCTTGGAACTAGCACCTAAGTACAGAGGTGTGCACGTGATGTGGACATAAAAAAGTTGGCAGGGGAAGCTTTGAGAAATGGCTGGTATTTTGGGTGTCAGAACTGAACTGTAGCCTGTCCTCTTTTTTTCTTTTGTTCAAAACATATCTTTGTGATACTGGGATATTATATCTTTTATTCCTTTTCATTTATTCACATAGAGTAGAACCCCATTCTTTCCTTCTAAAAGTTATAAGTGCTATAAGGATGAACTATTCTAAAATGAAAAAAACAAACAAACCAAAACCCACAAAAAACAAAACCAATAAACCTTAGTCAATCTATCCATATTCAGGTAAGGAAATAAGTTGAAGGAAATAAGTTATAAAAGGTGTAGGCAGCAAGTGACACTGAGAGATTCAGCAGTTCTCCAGCCTAACTGGCCCACACCACTTCACTTTCATTCATATCGTCATTTGATGTTGAGAAAAAAGCAGTTGACCTCTTTTTGTTTTATTTTGAACACAAAGATGTTGTCTATCTCTTGTGAAGATAACTTCCATTCTCTGTGCTTTATCAGTTTGACCTGGTCCTATCCCGTCAGCACACCTGAGTCTGTTGTCATTTTATCATGTAAAAGGTAATTTGTTGTTTTTCTTCAGATGTAACAGACTTTGGAAGTTGGTGTAGAAGAGAGGGCTTAAAGGCATTAAAAATAAATGAGAGTGATGGAAAGGGCCCTCCTTTGCAAGGATAGAAGGGTCTGGAGGTCAATGACTACAAAGATTGAAAGTGCCCCAGAAGCCACTTAATAAATCAAGAGAAGGTGGATGTAGGTGGAAAGATAAGGGATTTCTTACTTCTGAGAACAGCAGTGGTGGTACAAAACACAGTAACTTAAATTTCAGACTCAGGATTTTTTAAAGCTGCGAATGTAACTACTATCACTTGTCTTTAAAATATGCTACCAGGAAGATAGCTGATGATGTGATGCATATTAAAGATACTGCCTGGACTTTTCAAAAAGGAAGTAGACATCACTTAGAACTGTATGTGCTTTAGAAAAGACCACCCAATGTTTATGTAGTATGACATCCACATGTATCATTTCCACATCCCTGTAAGAACTAGCAGGTGAAAGTTCCCTGACTTGCAATAAAGTACTTAATTCAGTGGTTAATGGTAAAGAACAAATGTTTCATAATGATTGGCACTATCCCAGTCAAAACTATGTGATAGCCAACTTTAGCCTCATAAGTGAACAATAATGGACAAATTTATAAATAAAAATTTAATCTGGAAGCATGGGGACATTATCATCAGCTTATAACAGATGGATGCCCAACAAACCCATTCTATACACTAGAGGTTCTCAATGCGGTTGCTGGACCAGCAGGATCAGAATAGCATTTTCTGTGAACTTATTAGAAATGTAAATTTTCCAGCAACCTGACCTGTGGAATCAGACTCTGGAGATAGAATTCAATAACCAGTATATTAACAGGACCCTCCAGGTGCTGTGGACGCTTATCAGTTTGAGAATCACTGTCAAACGATGTCTGATATAAAAGAACAAGATACAGGGGAAAGTGACATAGCTCTGGATCTAAGTCTGAGTTCCTACCCATCGTTGGTAGCATCAGCTCTATGAACTTGACAAGTTCTTTCCTTTCCTGAATCTTGATTTTTTTTTTCCTCAGCAAGATAAGGATCATGTCCATTCCTCATAGATTGGTTGTTGGGCAAGTGAGACAGGATAAGTCCTTGTTCATACAGAAGGTGCTCAGAACACTGACATTTTTTCTCTTCCCTTCCCTGATCCTGAGTTCCTGCTGTGAACCGAGGACTTAAGATTCATTAATATTTATGAAAATTAAGAGCATTTGCACATACTTATGGATACTTCCCGGTGAAAGTCAGACATCTAACAAAAGTGGACACTCTAGGTCTGTGCTGGCCATGTGTGACCACTGAGCACTTGAACTGTGGTTCGTCTGTCTTGAGAGGAGCTACAAATATAAAACACGTGGGCCAGAAGACCTGAAAAATACATGGAAGAAAATATAAACAACATGGTCCTAGTTATCAATCTTAGATATTTTAGTAGCATTAGTGTGGTTAAAGTCAAGTTCAACTCCAACAGCAAGGGAAACAAAAATAAATGAATGGTGCTATATTAAACTATAACGCCTCTACGTAGCAAAAGAAACTTGCATCAGAATGAAAAGATAGCCTACTGGATAGGAGAAGATATTTGCACATGAGATGTCAGACAAGGGGCTAATACACAAAAATATACAAAGAACTCATAAACCTCAACAATAAAAAAAACTGATTAAAAATGGGCAGAGAATCTGAATAGACACTCTTCCAAGGAAGGTATGACAATTATTTCCTTTTCTCACAGCTCTGTCATGGAGCAAATGAGACAATCTAAGTTGTCTCATCATCTCTTATTATTAGGGAAATGCAAGTCAAAACAACAATGAGATAGCACCTCACACTTTTAATGAATGTCAGAATAGAAGTGCAGTCATTATGGAAAGCAATATGGAGAGTCCTCAAATATAAATTCTGTACAATCTAGTTATTATATTTCTGGGAAATTACAACCAAAATAACAGAGAACCCCCCCACCCCCGACCAACTAGAAGAGATATGCACACCCATGTTTACTGCAGCATATTTGATTTATAAACTGGAAACAACATAAGTGCCCACTGACAAATGAAAGAAGATGAATTATATATACACAATGGAATACTATTCAGCTATAAAAAGATGAAACTCTGTCATGTGCCATGACAATAATGGACCTTAGAGAAATAAGCCAGATGGAAAAAGACAAACACCATATGATTTCACTCATATGTGGTATATGGAGAAAACAAAGAAACAGATGAACTAAATAAAACAAAAATAAACATATTAACCATAAGACCCATTAGTGGCTACCAGAAGGGAAGAGGGAAGAGGTGATTAAACTGGGACAAAAGGGGATATTGTATGTGAAGGATGGAATTGGACTTTGAGTGATAAAATCAATGTAGTATATACAGCAGTTGATTTCAGTGACAAACATTGAAAACATATAATAACGCACTATTACTTCAATAAAAGAGAGAAAAATAAAATACTGAAGCTTGAAAGCATAAAAATGTAAAATATCTAATTTATGATTGTCAATACTGATTACATACTGAAATGAAAATTGAGATGTACTGGCTTAAAATAAATTAAAGTGAATTTCAACTTTTAAAAGAATTAAAAAAAATATGGCTTCAAAGATATCTTAAAGCACACATGTGGTTCACATGGCATTTCTGTTGGTCAGTGCTGGTCCAGGTCCCCTGGAGCTGCTGCACTGTCCTTGTGCCTTACCAGGGGACAAGGAAGAGCCATCTGATAAAAATTGCTTGTTAGCTTCTTGGCTACAAAGTTTATGATCTCTGTGGGACTTTCCCTCATTATCATCTTTGCAGCATTTTGTAATTGCAAAGGAGTCTACATGCTTTTCATCAGCCAGTCTTACAATCTAGTCTGTGAGGCAGATCCCTGCTAAATCACGAGACTCATTAAAGTGATCTCCATCATTCAAAGGTCAGGGAGGCCTCCACAGATGCACACAGTGGTGAATGAGATCACCATGGAATGACAAGGGCTGAAAAGCTGAGACTTGGGTGGGGGCATATGCAAGCATGTGGTTGAGCACCCTGGACTTATTAATAATGTCCATCCCCAAGGAAAGCTCAGAGTGGGTATCCCCCAATCTACCAACCCTCCATCCTCATCCTAACATCTTTTCTTAGGCAGAATAGAGAGACTTGATTAACCCTACATTTTTAAAAGTCAGTTTTCAGGAAATGAGAGTTCTTTATGCATCAGTCCATCGTCTCTTGCTTAACAAAAGATAGTAGATGGCAATGTCCTCAAATGTCTATTTGTCCTCAGTTTGACATATAAATCGGTTCAGGGAATCATGTCAATCAAGTATTTTACAGAGAGAAACATACCCAGAATTACCTGAATTGAGATCTTTTCACATGACCACTTTGTATTTGTACCTCTTAAATTATTCAAGACAACACAAACCTGTTCTAATCTTTAAAAAGGTTTTAGGATTAAGGAAATTTGGCACCTTGTGTTTTAAATATATTCAGTCTTATTTTAAGAAACCAGCTCTTCCAGGAGACTGAGAATGTTCTAACAACAGAAAAAAGGGCTACAGTGTGAGTGCTCGGGATGGACTGTCTCATCTGTCTTACAGCTCTTTGGGGGAGCTGTCTCCCTGTGAAAAGCAACTAATGACAAGAGGAATGAGCCAGGTGGTAAAGACAAATGACCCTGTACTGCAAAATTGTACAAATAAATGTGGACTATCTAATTATTCTTTCATTTCAGGTTTTTCTTGGTGGGGTACACAGGTTCTCAGTATAGTTCCAATAAATATTGAGCATCTGCTTCACACCAGGCATTGTGGGTACAGACGGAAAGATCCACCATTCTACTTCCAATCTGGACTAAAAAAGATATGTCAATTCCCTCTATAGGTCCATGATCATTATTTTATTGATTTTCAAGGACAGGGCTCATTGCCTTTTTTTTCTTTTTTTTTGCTGGAGGGTCCCTTGCTAAGTATTCAGCTCTCCATGCAACAATGTCACATTTTTAAAATATAAAAGACATCGAAATTTAATTTTAGCAGCATAAAAAGGGATATTTTATGCAGAATACTGGAAATGTCTTTAGAATTTGTAGGTATTCAAACCAAGAATGCCTTTTTGAATGAATGAATGAATGCTTCTTTGAAAGGTAAAACTGTTCTGTTTTTGTTTTTATTGTATGATATAAATTCACATTTCAGATTGTTTAGCAGAATTTTCAGTACCCTGGCACAAAGGATTTACTTATTTTTTTCTTAAATGAGACTAGTGGCTGTACATTCATTTCATGAAAAAAAATGACAATTTCATATTTAAATGTTATATGCACCAGACTGTAGCTACTGATATTCCCATGAACATCAACATTAAGCTGTGGTGATAAGTCCATCAATGAATTAGGTCAAAGTAAGGTTAGTTAAAGGTTAGGAAAAAACCTTTTGAAATGTGGGACATTTTCTTAAGTCCCAAGTTAATATTTCCACATTTGTTTGGAAACAAGAAAGTTGTTTTTTTTTTTTTTTTAATATGACAAACAGTACTGTCAAGTTTTCAACTTCTTTAAGAATAAACCTCCACCTCCCCCCCCCCCCCTTCAGTAGCTCCCAAACCCAGAGCCAAGCGCAGACTTATTTATTTATCCTTGGTTAGTAACTGTAGTAGAGTTAGAGTGGCACCTGCCATAAACATAGTTGATATTACACATTGATAGTAACATGGTGTAGCTAGGAAATATGAGATACTTCCCCTTTTGCTTTAGAATTATAAATTTTAAGGACCTGGCAATATTATGGAAAGTTGACTTTCTGACTTGTTTTAGAACTCAGGTGAATAAAGTTTAGATTGACTATGCCAAGGTGTGGTTGCTAGTCTTCATTAGAATGTACAGTTTTCTTTCAGAAAGAGAGAAGGAGAGGAAAGAGAAGAAAAACAAGGTTTTTGTGATGTGAGATGATTGACAAGGCTCTGCTCCCAGAAGAGAGGGAAAACAGGAGAAGATAGACAAAGATCTGTCATTTTTGGAGGAGGATGAGGGCCTGGTTAAGATGGCTGAGGTGACCTGGAGTCTGTGGCCTTTGGCCAGGGCTAGTAGACTTACGAGCCTTAGCATGCATAAAATGATGATGTATGATAAAGGAGTCTACAAAGTTTGGAAACTTGAACTTCGTGTTGGAGCTTGTCTTACCTAGTTTGATTCAGATGTTTTTGGAGAGACCATGAGTGAGACCTGAGAACCTGTTGTTGGATCCTGTTTTACCTTGGAGTCGTTCTACTGCCTAAAGTTGAGAGGGATGCTGAAAGAAAAGAACACCAAGTCTTGGGCCAAGTGTTTGGAGGAAGTTGGAAGAGACGGCAAAGGGGGAAAAGAAGAATGCCCTGCTTTTGGAAAACATGCTGGTGAACTCAGACTGATTGACATGTGGTAAGCTGGCCAGGGACTAAAAGGACAGTTCTGGACATGTGGTGGGGTAACTGGGTTTTTCATGTTTATTTTGTAGTACATGTAATGAGGTAACTGGGGTTTTTAGAGGCTTATCTTGTAGGACATGTTTAGGTAATCACTTTTTTACTTGCCTGCTTAGAATAAATAGTTTGATCTCTTTAAGAGTTTGGTCTGGTTTTGGTCAGACAGCAAAGGCTGTGGGTGGTACAAGAATACTGAAGTTTTTTGTTTTTTGTTTTTTTTCATTAGTTTGGGAGAGGACTCTGGGGCAAGTAAGCAGCAGCTATCTAAATGACGAAGGTAACTTGTGTGCAAAAGCTTAAGGGTTAATAAAGACTTGTTCATTTTGTATCAGACTGAAAGGTAAAAGTTTTTCTATGGCTTAGGAAAAGCTGAAAAAAGGATTTTTAGTAAGAAGGCTACCCCCCCCCCCCATAACACTAGAGCTAACACAGTCATTGGTGCTTCTGCCGTAATGTGTGTGGGTATTACTGTGTGTACCTGTGAGTCTTGCCTAGGCCTCCTCTTTGTATCCTCTGGGATTCAAACACTTTTCCTGCTCTCCCAGGTACGCTCTGTCACCTTTCATTTGTCACTTAGAGGTAGAGGTGTCGATTATCACACAATTGCATGATTTTCGCCTTTTCTGATCCTTTGTTTTGTCATTTTGTGCTTCTCTCCTCTTATGGGTGGGTCTAGTTCCCCACCAGTACAACCATACTTATTTCAGTGGGATATTAAATAGTTTATTTCAGTGGGATGTTAGAGGTGCCAAAGCAGAGACTTTGAAAGTTCCTGTTCTGTGAGTTTGGTATTTCTCTGCCCCTGTCATCACTATGGAAAGGAGATCCTAACCTTCTATTTCCAGGAAGTGGATGAGAGACAAGCAAACATAAATAGCTTTGGATGTATCTAACCTAGATGCTTCAATACTCAGTAATCCACAGACTTATAGGGACCAATAAATGATTGCTTTCTTATACATGAGTGTTGGGAAAGTTTGTAGACAGCAAGAACTGACATGTTCCCTTCTCGCTCATCACCACAGTGCCCAGATTCTCTGTCTTAGGCTTCTTTCCCACCCAACTCACTCTGTGCAAACACCCAAGGGCAAAAAGCAGGACTTTCTATGGCAGGGAAAATACAGGAAGGAAATAATGGCAAAGGAGAGAAGACTAATGCCAACTGTAAGATGTCCATGGGATGATGGAAAACTTAATCCTCACTATGTTCATTCTTCTCCTGCCACTATGTCTTTTCTCCCCTAGTTTGTATTTCATACCTATAATTTTATTTGCCCATAATCTACTTCATGATGAAGTAGGCTGGGGTTTTATTATAACTATTGTTCACATTTACTGAATAGTAACTATAAATTAAGCACTGAGGTGAATGCTTTAATTTGATTATATCCTTAAAACCTCACCTTGCTGCCATAAGATAGATCATATGAACCTATGTATTACATATGAAGAAACTCAAGTGAAATCAAATCATTTGCCGAAGATCTACAACTAGTAATGGTGGAGTTGTGACTAATCCACACGGTCTGATATCAAAGCTGTAAACTCTACTCCAACACCACTCTCCTCTTGGTGAAGAACTACATCCCCATTTCCCATTGCCAATTTTCTCCACAATACCTACCATCTCAGTGCAACCATTGCACATATTTTTGACTGTAACTTTACACAGTGTGGATGATTGTTTGGTACATATTTTTTATTTATGTAAATACTACCTCTCTTACTTGTTTGTTTCTTTTCTTTTAAATAAGCATTCATTTTTAAGATTCATCCATACTGTTTTATGTTCATTCAATTTGTCAGTTTCTGAACTGCAATGGTGGTGAAATATGGGTGAGATGGTGGTGGATGAGCTATGGTGGTTATACCTGCTGGGAAGATTCCAATATTACCTCATTTACAACTAACCAACTAACTATATGAATGAATAAAATTCAGTCAGCCTAAGAGATGTAAATTGTTGTTTCAATATACTTTTCTCTATATACCAATGCTCTGGGACATTTCTTCATATGCCAGTTCTTTTTGCTGAATTTCTTCTTGTACAAATTGTGAATTCATAATCTTAGTCATTTTGCAAGTGACCTTGATCTTTTTCTTATTATTTTGAAAGAATTCATTACCTAAACATTCTAAATAACTTCTTTCTATATGTCACCTGGTCTTTGTTCTTATTCTTCATGTATAGAAGCTCTATTTTGATGTAATTCAATCAATGTATTTTTTTTCTTTATGGTTTGTGCCTTTGAAATTTTGCCTAAAAATTCTATCACATCTCCAAGTCTCAAAGATTAAAAAAAAATTGTCTTAAATATATGGGTTTATAATTATTTTCCCCCTTATTTCTAAGGGAAATAAACTTCTAAAATAAACTTAGTCTTGTAACATTATGACCGTATAAAGCTTTGGAGGATAGGTCGAAGTAATTGATCATTGTGCACCTCAGTTCTTTCTATCAAAGAATGTGTTCTGAGTTCCAAAACACCAATCTAAAAGCAAATGTTTGGAAGTGAGTCTATTTACTCATTGGAGTTGCCAGGATATTTAAGAAGAGGAACTCAAAGGTAAAAATACTGGTCTGGTGATGGTTGTTGGCCTCAGTTACATGATATAGTAATTATATTGTTAATCTAATTATAAATAATCAAGAGCAACATTGCTCCTGATCCTCCAGTCAAACACATCACACTTACTTGAATGTAACTATTAAAAATAAATATTCCCTTTGCCAAAGCTCATTGAATGTACGACATGAAGTATGAACTCAATGTAAACTATGGATTTCAGTTGATAATAATGTTCAGTTGATAATAATGTTGGTTCACTGACTGTCACAAATGGATCACACTAATGATGGGAGGGCTGTATCTATGGGAAAAAGGGTATGGGGAACTCTACTTCCTGTTTAATTTGCTGCTTACCTAATCCTACCCTAAAAAAATAAAGCTCATTAATTAATAAAAGCCTCAGAGTTAGTTTTTAGTACCAAAACCAGAATTTCATTTCATTTAAAATAAGCATCTCAGATAATGTCATTCCATTTAAAAATGGATCCCAGAAAAACTTTATGGTCATAAAAATTTGATAACCACTAATTGAATGTTGTTATTCAGTAATAATGATGATAAAACTTGCAATAAGTGTTACCTAACAGGTGTGAATTAGTTGGTGAGGGGATTATTTCAGTGTATCTCAGGCAAGGCAGCCAGAGAGAAATGGGTTTTTGAGTGATGGGGGAAATATCTCTCACAATTTAACACTCAATAAAAATTTTATTACTTATGTTTGTTTGAAACATGGATTTTATTTTCCATGTTTATGGTGAAAAAAATAAAGATGTGTTCTGACCAAAACTCATGGCCCTGCTAGCTTAGTAGCACTAAATTTTTATCACCCTGTGGAAGGACTGAAATGACTGTATTCTCTACATTCAGGGGATTCTTGTCTTTATTCTGCTTGGGTAGAATCCCTTCCAAAGATCACTTATTGACATTTTCAAGACCTTGGGTTTATCCCTCATCTGTTTGGCAGTGAGAGACAGAATTTTTGACTAGCTTGAAAATGGGTAATGCTGGAAAGAGTGAGTTACGTTTCCATCATAGGATCATGGGCTCATCTTGGTGACCCTCACTAGATTGCTGGCTATCAAGTTCGAGCCCTCTGGATGACAAATGCAAAGGAATAAGCTCTCCCCAACATCCACACACCCATACATGTGGCTTTATGTGGGAAATGACAAAACATCAAAACTTCCAGTCAATCAACAAACTACCTTGCCAATTTTATTAAAAATATTTGTAGAGTTCTCAGGTGAAAAAAAATCATAGTTAATTTTGTGGAGGAAGCAATCTCTAGACCTGAATGAGTCTTGCAATATGACAAAGTTGCTAGGACCAGAAATAAACCAGAAAGAAAAACAGAAATACGGGATGGTCTCACTTATATAAGTGAGACAGGGAAAACAAACAGACAAGAAAAACTTAAAACTAACTATCATCAGAACTGAAACAAAGAACAAGAGTGGGAAGGGGGGATAGGAGATGGGATGGGAACAAAAGACTAAGATGATGGCACACAGATGACAGGGTGGTGGGAGAACCCTGAATCTGACAATGATGTAAACAACAACAACAATATTCCTAGGACCACAGGGAGACAGCGGGGCAATGAGCTCTGTGATAGGCGAAGCTCGTGATAGGTGAAGTGCTCTTTATGTATTTGTCAAGTGAAAAAGCAAAGCTCTAAAACAGTTATATGTGTCAGATATTAGGACAGTTACATGCATTATCTCATCTGATTCTAACAAAATCACTATGAAGCATGTTCTCTTAATACACTAGCAGTTGAGGAAATGGAGACTCAGGGAGGGTGCCCAAGTTCACAGAGCAAGCAGGTAGCACAAATGAATTTCCCAAGTCTGGTAGGGAACTCAGTTTCCAAAAAGGCAGCAAAAGAACCACATCAGAGAGACAACCCTAAAACTGCTGTGACTGAAACTTGCCTGTATGTCATGGATTACCTACTGATTTCTAATTACAATAATTCAAACTGATGAGATGAGCTTTATTTCCTTCTCTTTATCTTAGCTTCCTCATCTGTAAAATGAGGGAGTTGGGTAAACCCATTGTTCCTCAGCCCTGGCTGCACATTAGACCCTCCTGGGGAGTTTTTTATACTCACATTATGCCAACTGAACTAGAATCTCTGTGGTGGGGCCCAAGCACTGGAATATTTTTTTAAAGCTCCCTAGGCAATTGTAAAGAATTGAGTGATTTCTGGCTCTAAATGACCTCACTCTGAGATTGGTTTCAACACTCCCTTCACTGGCTCACCAATAGAGGAGAGGAGAGGGGATGATTAGCACCCACATCTGAAGAATTATTAAAACCACCAACTAGCATTTTCCCCTAGGTTGGCCAAAAAATAAATAAAACATAGAACAATTAATTGCTCATGGATTTAGAAGATTTTCCTGAGAAAAATACTTTAAGATAACTTCATCCTCCACCATGTACAGATCTACTCAGCATCTCCTTAGTAAGGTCAGGGAAGGGTTTTATTTTTTAAAATGCATGAGCTTGAAACTAAACTCCCAGAGATACTTGGATTTATTCTGCCTGGACAGTCAGAGAAGATCTGGTTGGCTCTTGGCTCTGTATGTTGACCATCCTCTGGTGAGGAAGCATCAGACCAAAAAGTGGAATTTGCTCATGTGACTTCTGGGCTTGTCACCCTTGGGACAAGGGAGAAGACAGTCATTTTAGATTTCTTTTGAAGCTGCCCTTTCATGAAGTACTCAGGTCATAATAAGTGCTGCATTCTCCCCTGCCTCCTGGATGGGTTCACTATGTCTGGATTTCTCTCCAGCCTGTCCAGTGGCTCTGGATCAGCACATGTGGGAGTGGCTGACACTAACCACAGCTGTTTCTTTCCCTGGTTGAATTTTGCCCTCCAGGTCTCTTGATCACACAATCATTCTGACTTTCATGGGCTTTTTGACAGCACATCGACTTGCAAATAGCATCACATGGCAGTTGCCAGAATTCACACTTCACCTCCTGATTATTCCAGGTACTGCATCAAAGATGACATGGTCAAGTTAGGGAGACGATATCTACTTAGGACAAACTGATTTCTCGCCCCTTCAAATGTGAGAGCCACATTATGTGTGCAGTAAAGAAGAAAAAGTCAGTGGAGTGCACAAATTTCACACTTGCTGAATATCAGCTGGCCGACTGACTGTAAAGACATGGTTCAAAGTGATAAAGTTGGCACTTACACAGTGACTCTCTCCCAAAGCAGTTTTTGCAGTTTAGATTTTAAATAGACTGCTCTGAAATTAATGCTCTAGCAACAAGAGAAAACGCCCCATCTCGCCCATCATTCTTGCTTGTCCCTCTTCCATAGTACATCTACTATATTTTTCATTTCTTCAGATTTGGGCTCTCTTTTGTTTTATTTAATACAAATAGACTCACTGATGTTTTTCTGCAAGTTGATTTTTTAAAGCCTCCCAGCAGATGAAACCTTGCATGTCAAATTGCCCTTGGGAAGCAGTCTCTGCTTATTATAGCATCATCTTTCATTGGTGCCGGAGTAAGCTGGCTGTCAGGGAATGGCATTCACTCATTTTATGCCAAGGTGGCACCAACCAAGTGTCCTTATGAAGTTGCAGATGTCAAGAATAAGACTGGACCTATATATGGGACTGGAAATATAACCTAGCATCTATCAAACTCAATGCCCTCCCCAAAGAAACTTAGGGCAAACCCACTTCCACTTGCTTTTGAACCTGCACTAGGAATGACATCCATACATACTACATGTGGAAAGCACTGCCCATTGTTTGGCACACAGCAATGCAGAGTATGCTTTTTTGAGGCTGTTGAATAAGGCCCAAAAAGATGCACTGATTTGCTTAGATTGCCAGTTACAGTACGTTCTCTTAACATACCACTCTTTGATTCTTTTAAAATATTTATCTATGTGTAATGTGCAGGCAAATGTATTTCCCTTGCAATCAGTGAAATAAGGAACAAAGAGTTTATGTATAGAAGATATGCTAAGCAGGGAGATGATTCATTTATAATTTTTTAATGAATTGACTTAACAAAAACAGTAATGGCAAGAATTGAAATTTATTGTACATTTACCCTGTCCCAGGAATTGTAGCACTAGTGAAACAGATAAATAAAACATAATCCCTAGTCTCAAGAAATTTAGAGTGAAGAGTGAAATTTGTAGTTTTGGGGGTGTGGTACCAGTCTGTGAAGTACTAACAGAGACAGACATTTCAGCAAGCAATATCAACATTTATCTCAAAAGCATTTTGCTTGACACTGTTCTTACTGGTCCTGACAGATGTTAAGAAAAACTATGTTTCTTCTTTGTAAAGGGCAAGTGAAGTGACAGGTTATGTTTTCATTGTATTCTTTACCTCGCAATAGGAATTACTGAACTTGCAGAAAGAATGTAATCACTGGCCCTGCCAAAAAAAAAGTTTGCTATCTTGAGAAAAACAAGTCTGTGTTGGGAAGTTGAGGCCCACAGAGATTTTTACTAGAATTAAAGTCAAGAACTCAAATGTTTCATTTAGTGCTTGTTCTCTCCACAGGCATATGGAAAAGAACTAAACTCCAGACTGGATTACATAGAAGCTAGAGGGGCTCATTACTGGGTGATTAACTAGAAGAGCAGGAAAGGGAAAAAAAAATCCCACTACTTTTTGGATATTTATAGGGGAGAAAAATTTTCAGAAATATTTTTGTGGTCTACAAGTATAAATGTATAGATGAAAAGACTAGAAAAAATAAATGTGCCTTGAAATAGAGCACTTTACTTGAATGAATGAGTCTGCATCACATGTTAACATAAAAAACCCCCACAAATTTAGAAAGAGATGATCACAAATAAACTTCAAATACTGAGGTGCCAAAGCCCAGAGTGCATAGATCTGAAATCAGACTCAGGTTTTAAAGGGGGAAAGTGTTAGCCTCAGAGAAGTAACTTAGAAGAAATATAATCCACAAATTTGGACTGTGTCTCATGAAGATCACAATGCTCCCTATTTTCAGCTCTCATGATGATGTTAAAAGGGAGAAGGTATGACTATTTGGGGTGCTGGGGGGGGCGGGAAACTGGTGAGCTTTAACCTAACTACAAGATTTCATTTAAAATTATCCTGTCAAGTTGGCTTGGAATTTTACTGGGAGAGCTAAATCTTGGGCATCATGACTTCGTTGTATAAGGTTTCTTTTTTATTCCCTCCTTCTTTTCTTCTAGCAGGTTTGATATTTACCAAGAAAGCCTCTCGCAGAGACTGAAAAGATCTGTCCTTATCTCAGGAATTGAAAAGATCATTGAAATGTCAAAATTATTCTAGCTATTGGAATAGAGTGGATAACGATAAAGCATATGACAGTCATTCAAAGTCAGCACTGCCTTTATCCTCAGATTCATAAAATACTTCTGGCTGTAAGTCCACTAATTGGGGAAGGCTGGCAGGAAGAGACCAATGCTGAAGGTAAAATTTGAGATTGGGTACAGATCCATTTTAAAGGCAATTCACCATTGTCTAGTCTAGTAAATTTTTGATTAAATACCATCTACTATCTACAAATGAAAATAAAACCAGACTCTTTATTTACGCAGAGCTGGAAAGCCAAGTTGAAGGAAATTGAATCAGCATCTGCTAAGAAGTGATTACATCACATTGTGAAATATAAAGAAGGTGAATAAACATCTGAGTAAAATGATATGCACTTGAGCCCTGGATCCACTCCTTCCTAGCTGAGAAAATTTAGATAAAATGTTTAACTTTTCTGAGCTTGAGTTTGTGATGTATAAAACTAGGATGATAACTATCTCACAGGATTATTGCAAAGATCAAAGAAAATGTTTTATGGGAAAATGAGTAGTAACAAGTAAAGCTTATGCAGATATTGATTACAAACTGCTTCCATTCACATGGTTTAAATGGACTCCCTGTGGAGGGAGCAGAGCTGTGCATTACTTTCATCTTCCCATTTTAAAGAAGGTAAGACTGTGACTCTGAATGCCCCTTCCCCTTGACCTTTATCTCTTGTCCCAATTCACTTTGCTAAGAGTCCATAAATGAGATTTCACTGTGCTCAACTGCTCTGAGGGGGAAGGGCTCTGATGACTCTTAGACACCTGTGAAGGTGCCCTCAGGGTTGGAATATATTTAGAGCTGGAAGAAATCTCAGGTGCTACTGAGATAAGCCTGCATTTTATGGGTGAGGGAGCTTCATTTGCGAACTATTAAGTGAAAGGTGCAGGGACCCTTGGGTCAAGTCGGGCAGAACCAGCTCTGGGTGGTGCATACCGCACCTCACCACACACTGCTGCTTTGCTCAGTGTGACTGGGCATTAGAATTCTCAAATTTCCTCAATTAGTTATTTAATGTAAATGAATTTATTCAAACTCCCTCTGTTACAGCATCAAAAGCTACCACCACTTAATAAATATATGGTAGCTAAAGTCACCTCTTGATGGATAATCATGTTTTCTCATTTGCAGTTTTAGTGCTAGAAGACAAAGTAACTTTAAAATTGCTCATGAGAGGACCCAATTATCTGATAAGCAATTCTAAAGACCATATACACAAATGCAGAAGCAGACCTCTTTAGGAATGGTGTCAGACAAGGAAAGAGATATTTGCAGCACAGGAGCTTTGGAAAACGTAATTATTTATCCTTTCACAATTAATGAAAGAAATTGAAAATGAAGCTTTCATTTCAAATCCTTTTTATCTGGATGAAACTTTAATTTTACATAATTAAATTGACTTCACAGTTCAATGTGTTAAAATATGCAATTAAGCAGCATATCAAGGTTAAATGCCTACTGTTGTTGGCTCATTTAGAAATCATGCTGCTGAACTCCCAAACAAGAATGAACACCTACCCATTTGATATCATTCCCAGAGCTGTGGACAGCACGTGGCCTGCAGCACTGACTCTCTAAATTCAGAGGGGAGCAGTTGAGTTTTCTAGCATGCATTAAGTCCTGAATAAAGTCAGTTGGATATTTAAGGAGTTTTCACTTCTCCTTTAGTGGAGCTTCATTTTTTGCTTTTTATGAAGAAGAAATTCTGGAATTTTGATGGAAATTCATAGATGATTAACTTTATCTCTTAAGTTATCTCTCAGACAGCACTTGCAGTCTCAAAATTGTATTTTGTTTGTTGTAAGTATGCTAAAAACTCCTTTATTACAATCTTGCCATTTCATTATTTATAACAAATTTCAGCTAGGGAACGCCTTCAAATTATCTTTGCACTTTTGGGAAAGGAGGGGCTTAACATGTCTGGGAGGTGAAAAAGGGGGACAAAGAAATGGTACTGGGTAAATTTACAGAAATCTTTCTCAAGAGGCAGTTAGTAGTCAGTAGAGGTGGACACATTAATAGGTGTATCTCATCTTCCATTTGAACGGCACCTTTATGATTTTAGTACATGGCTCACCAGCATCCTATATGCCCTTTCTTACTAAGATTCGTGAATGGGAGGATCCTCAACAACAGCAAACCGAGTTTCCAGAATCAATCTATTCTAGAACTCATCCAACAGTGATTCATGTTTCAGACAATGATGTATTTATAGGGATCTAAGTAATATGCCCACTGAGAAGACAGTTGGAAAATCTGAACCTATTTGCTTTTTACAGATAAACAGGGGCATTAATAAACTGTTTACAGATAAACAGGGTAATTAATTTGGATTAAATACAAAAGGCACAAAAAGAATTACTAAATTTGGTGCATATGCTACATTTGGTGGTTTATTCTCTCTGTAAATCTGCTTTTAATTATAGAATAGAGGTTCTTAGGATGATCAGTGGGACTAAAAGAATATTGTAAAAGATACAGTAAAGAGTTATATAATGTATATTATAAAAAATACAGCAAAGAGTTATATACTATATATTAGAATATGTGAATATTTACTCTTCTGAATCAGACTTGAGATATGATATTGTCTGCTTTCATAATATCGGAACATCATGGAGTTAAAAATTCTTTAAAATTCCATAAAACCAGGTTTGCCTCTGCCTCATTGATTTGCCCTGGAACCCAAAGGAGACCTTGAACACTGAGGGACATCTGGTGATTTTACCAGGAAAAAAATTAATAGTGAAATAGAATGGAAACATTATATCATGTGTCCATCCAAATCATAAAAGTATGCTCTTATAAATTTATCAGTTTCACAATTATAAATTATTCTTATTGGACCTCTCTTCCCTTAGAATCTATGGAAGGTAACATTGATGACACTGATACAATTTATGATGTCTTATCATAGAGGCATTTGAAAATGATTAAACTACAGTATTGAAACTATATTCATACATAAACAGAAACAGACCTCCTTACAATCACAGACTGGGCTTCCCTCAAACAAATATGATTTTGGAAGTTCAACACTGCACAAGTGTTTAAATAATACTGAACAATAAAAGCTATTTTGTGCAACTGTAAATCTTGTACCATTTCATGGAAACATGCAGGTTTAACTATATTTTCTAAAAGTCTTAAAATTCTGGTCTGATTTTATACCTTACTTCATGAGGAGCTAAAATGGCCCACAGAGTAGAGCTCTTGATACCATCTCAGAGCTCCGGAAAAAGGAATTGCAATTTTGAAATAAAAAAGTGGTACAATTGAAATGTTGCCTCAGTTTTGCATGGAACTTTCTGCTACTTTTTGGATCTATGATTTGATAGAAGTGAACTGCTACTGTTTCTAGTGCTTCAGAACCAGATGTAAGAAACTATAGATATAGCAAATATGATACACACAAATAGAGATGATTAACACAGGAAAATCACACACAATTCTTAAACGTTACATTCATCTCTTTCAAATTTTCTACATACACTTTCATTATGGTGTTTTTAGACATCGGTGTCTAACTGAATTAACTGGAAGAAAAAAATTTGAAAGCTGGAAAATGTTATAACTCTCGCTCTTCCTTTCTGAAGCATGAATTCAGAATTGTTATCATTCCTATATGTTGATATCAGAGTTCCCAAATACCAATTAAAAATAACCTGGCTTTTTTGTTTTTTTTACTATTTTTTTCTGAATATCCTTCCACTTATTTGTGGTCCTTTAAAGGCTGTCTAACAGGTTAAAGGTTCTTTTTTATTAAATAATTTATATATATATATATTTCACAACACTTTAATCTTCAGGGGTCACTTACCACCTCCCCTCCCTGACCACTTCAGTTGGTCCCCACCCTCCTGTTGTGTACTTTCATTTGGTTGTCCATATATTAGTGAAACCATCTGGTTTCTGTCTTTTTTTTTTTCTGACTCATTTCTGCTAGTATGATTTCTTCTAGGTACATCCATGTTTCCATAAATTCATCAAATTTGTCATTTTTAATTGATGAGTAAAAGTTAAAGGGTCTTAACATAAAGGAATGTTACAGTAAATATGTGGCATTCTGGCTCATGATTGGGTGGTGGTGGGAATTAAGAGTTGCAAAACAAAATATTTTCTTCAATAAAGGAAAAGTAACTTATTGTAATACTGAACTATCTTTATTATGTGAAGTAAGGTTAAGAGAACAGAGACCATCAAGGTAACCAAATTAATAAATACATGTGAACACACTTTAAAAAAATCAATATGCTTTATGAAGTGTACTATTTCCATTATCCTTTTTATCTACAGCTCTAAGAGGGAAGTAGTTGTGTTTTATGGAAGTATTAGTACCACTTCTCTGTGAAAGGGTTACCTTTGTGTTTAGAATATTTTTGAGAGAATCAATTAACTAATATGTATTCTGTCTGTAAATTAGGAAAATATAGGGTTCATGCATGACTGCTACCCTTTTGGACTTCTCAATGTTAATCTCTTACATAGCTTATAGCTTTTAAGCAAATCAGTAACAATCTAAATATAAAGCTTATGACATTATCATTAAGTATGACATTCATGTAGATATTAATATATGCTTATATTTAGAGCAGAGTTTTTGAAGTTAGCAACTCCTTGAGATAATAAGCTAAATTTCATAATTCTAGGATGAATTTAATTCCCAGTTAGGTATAAAAACTAAAAGAAGAGCCACTCAATTGAAGTTGCTAATGTAAGTCCAAAATACAAAAGATAACATGAAGATAAAACACTTAAATGAATAAGTCTACAGTAAGACAGAGACAGTAAAATTCTATGCCAAGAAATTAGTTTAAAGCTCTGGAAAGAAAATTAAAACAATCATCTTGAATAACAACTTGCTACCTCTATTGGCCTACTGTAAAATGCCTGTATTACTCACCAGTTAATAACTTATTTCCAACCCTAGGTTTGTGTGTATGTGTGTGTGTTTCAGAAACCAGTTTCTTTTTGAAAAAGAAATCTGAGGCTTTCTGATTACCCAGATAACACTTCAAAATCCATCTAGTTGGATAACTACTGAAATTTCTAATTCTAACTATCTGGTACTATATCATTGCCTCTAAGAGGATCAGTTTGAATTAAAGTAAAATGATTGTAAGCAGCTTAATAAAGATGTTTATAGATGATTTTCTGAGATACTTCAGGTATTTGCTTCAACTTGGGGAAATGCTGAATAGAGGGAAAAGAAGCACTCTTCAGTTAGCTCCCCTGCCAAAATAAATATCATAGTTATTAAACTTGGAGAGAAAAATAAACTGAAAAATTTGTATTTAAATACATTTAAATAATGAACTCAGAGAGCTCAGAATGGTAAGCATGAAAATACTACACATTAACCACATAAACTTCTTGAGTTGAGTCTGGGAAAAAAGTCTAGGAAACCAAATAGTATGAAAAACACAGCAAATTAGACTCACAAGGAAACAGTGATACTTGATGGGGGAAAATGGAGGATATCATGTTTTTGACTTGATGCATCAAAGTAAGAGTTCCCAAAAGCCGTCTTACCTTTGTTTTCTGCCTTCAGTTCTTCTGCCATCAAGCTGTCTTGTCGGTTACCAAGCACAAATGCCAGAAATGAGAGGATCAGGGCATCCAATATCCCAATAATAGCCAGGATGTATGCCCAGCGGACTGAACAAGCCCCAAGAGTGTACTTGTCTGTCTTTTCTCCACACATTCGTTTTACTTCATCTGAATCCCAGCCATCAGGGAAAATCATACAGCCAAGCACAAGACAGGCAGCTTAGAGAAAGAGAGAGAGAAAAAAATAGGAGTTAACATAAATTTTATTTTAGCATTTATGGCTACTGTTGGTCAAATCATTATTTCATACTTCATTTAAAGAATAGCAAATCTCACTGCTATCCTACCTCAAGCAGTATTTTATCCTGGTTAACTTAGAAACGGCCTAGCATTCTACTACAAATGGGGCTCTGGGAACAAACTGTACAGCAAACTTGAGTATTCTGAGAGAAAGTAAGGTGCTGATCTACAAGATAATACCAAAAAAAAATAGCATTTGGTGTCCATTTATAGGAAGGTTTCCCAATGGGGAAGGGTAGGACATAAGGAATCAACATGGCTGAGTGATCATTCTGTGCTGACTTTGAGAAACTATGATAGCAGTTGGATATGGAGATAGGATAACATGGAAAATGTCAGGGCATATTACCTTTGGGTCACAGTAGAAAATAATCCCATGTTGTGACCACCTATAAACACCACTCACACAGACTTTACAGTGAAAATTTTCTTGAGACTATATTTGGTCCATGCAGTACACTCTGATATTTTCTATTCTGTTCTCTATTTCATTGTTTTTAAAGGCTTCACTTTAAACACTTCAACAGTGTGGCAACATGCAGTTCCTACCGAAATTCAAGGGGAATACTTTTATATTGTTTCCCAAATATCACAGTGGGAATCATATTTATTTTTAAAATAAGAATGTTTTTTGGAAAATGAATGAAGGTAAGTGACTTTCATTGCTATTCTTATTACATCTAAATGAGTTATTTAGGAGTTAAGTGATGACAGTTTTAGATTGTATAGAACTTTCTACAAGGTGGGTTCATTCATTAATTCACTAATTCATTAATTCACTAGTTTATTCACTCATTAATTTGATGACTACTTTTACACAGTTCTTGGCGTTTGGGATACAGTGATCAGGAAGACACATGGTTTATGTTGTCATGGAGTTTATGTTTTGTCAGGAAAAGAGGCAAAAAATGAGTAACATGCTGATAAAATATAAGTTGTAATAAGTACTAGATAGTAAAGAAACAAAGGACTCAGAGAATATGGGTGGGAGCGTCTAGAGAAGGTGTTTAGATAAAAACTCTCAAGGGAATCTTCATGGGTAAGCGAAGGACAAAAACAGACAGGGCACTCGACATGTAGAGTGGATAGGGAAAATGTTGTAGGCAATAAAATGTGCAAAGATCCTGAAGTTAGAAAAAAAATTTGGCGTGCTTTTGGAGTTACAAGGAATGGGCGATGGGATGAAGAAGTGATTATGTTGAAATGACAAGAGAGGCAAAAACTAAGCATCAGGCAGGTTATTGTTTCCAGGACATGTCATTTAGGAGGCAATGATGGCACACTCAGATTAGAATTCTAATCATCAAGTAAAATCACCAAGTGACATGTGTTTGGGCAGACTATAGAACAACAACTTCACTGGGAAAGGAGACCATGGGATGGGTGGAATGGTGACATCCACAAAGACATCTTTCCTTAAGTTCTTCCTGCACTGAGGGTAGACTGATAATTGGAAAGGTTTCCATTTCTGGCAAGTGAGTTACAAATTGGAATTTTAAAAAAGCAGAGACAGAATTAACATTCTGAAACTAAAATCACAGTAAAATATGAGTGGTACCCCATTGTTTCCTAACTTTAAAGAATGTGATTTCCTTAATGAAGAACAGATGATACATCACAAAATTATACTTAATTTTATGCAATGGGTATTTTGGTAAAAGTTACAAAAACAGATTTTTTTGAAACATAAATCTTAATTTCAATAATCTAAGAATATTGAGCATTCAGAAAAATAAAATTTTAAGGTTTTGGCCTCTTGGGAAAAATGTCTAGGTCCATCTAGCAAGTATACTCTAGGCATTCTTCAGGCCACAAGGTGGTGGGATATAATCATTGTCTAAGTGAAATCTATAGTTTAAATTCAAGTTTAAAATGAATCCTATCATTGAAAGTTGTGACTTTTGGTTACTATTGCATGGCAACAATTTTACTTTCTGGCAAGGTGTTATCGAGATACGTATTTTTAACTCCTCTATCCAAACTCCCCCTTTATAATTATTTTATATTTGCAAAGCAAAGTCTCCTGAAAGTTATAGTGTGTTTAACTTAAGCTTAATTTAAGCTATTAAAAAAACCCTAAACTTTAAGCTGTTGGCTGCTTTGGAAAGGCATGATTATTACTTTCTGCATTAATGCTCGAGTATCATAGTTTTATTCCCTGGCATTCTATTGAGGAGAACCTTATTAACCCGCATGATTTGTACAGCCACTGGAAACCAGCAGCTGCTTCTAATCCTGACTAAGAAGAACCTGCAGAATCTTAGGCTAGTGTCTCAGGGCATGAAAGATTAACTCATATTTTTCTTGACTTTATAATTATTTCTAATTCTTCACAAATTGATCATCCTGTAAGATGTAGCACCATCACACCACTAAACATTAGAGTATACAAGGCACCAGGACATTTTATTAATTTGGACATGCTATTTCCTGACCCTTGGGCATAGTGGAGAATTAGCTCCAGTTGGGCTATTATTTAAAATTGGGTTTCTTATTAGACTGTCACCTAGGAAATGACTAAGTTCTTCAATTGTAAATTTCTTTATTTCAGCAGTAGGCCTTCTGGAAATATACCAAGGAAACATTCTTGAGGTTTAAAAACTCGAGATGAGCAGAGAAGAATGATGAAAGGAAATCCATGTTCTTATTGCAATAGCATCATTATATCACCTAATCTGGGATATATAATAAAGGTGTCCTTGTGAGGGCATGACTGTTGATTTCAACTTTAAGCATATTCCAATTGGTTAGAAGCATTCACATTCTACAAGGAACCTCTGTGTAGAGATGAGATAAACACAATGAGTTTTTCTGAAATAGTACACAAACATCTAGTGGTCCTTAGAGCCACTAATTGCCCTGGCATTTTTCTTGGCAAAGAGTTGAATGTAATCTCTGTAAAGGAAACATCCTTAGAAAAATCCACAAATGTCCTTAATTGGGTCTTTCTCCAAACAAAAATGAAGTAAGATGAAAAAAACAATAGGGGGTCTATGATTTGGGTTACTTGTGCCGGCTGATATTGCTGGTCCAACTATCCTAATCAGGACTTAAAGTTTTGAATCTGAGAAGAGCTTATTTTTTGGACAGGAAGGGAAAGTCTAAATTCATTCTTTAAAAAGTCTATGCACTGTTGCACAAAAAGCATGATAAATTGCCTCATGTTGCTGAAGCACTCAAGGGGAACTTAATGGAAAAAAGGCAACTGCATTCACTTAACTCTATCAATTATTCAGGCATACAGTAATTGAAAAAGTGATGCCTGCAGAGCTCCAGGCTGGGGGTGTGGTGGTGGGGGGCTTTCCTGAGGATTGCCATTCTGAACACCCGGTAAAGGAGGTACATGAATCATTCCTGCTTCACCAGCACATGTCTAACCAGTGTGAACTATCGCATTTCTATCTGGAATAGGTATGCTCTTTAAACCTCAGTTTTGGAACTGAGTGTGTTTGAACTGGGGGTGCCGGGACCGCTGTCTTGATTGCCAGCAGCCTCCACTCCAGGGCCCAGCTTGCGCGGGTTGAGGCTCACGGCAGCTGAGTCTCACCGGCGACAGGGAACCACAAGTCCCTTGGCCACCGCACCAGCAGCTGGGTGAGAGCTCTGCGGAAGTCAGGTGAGGTCTCCTCCCTGACCGCCCCCTCAGGAACTGGGGGTGCCTGGCCAGCTGTCTTGACTGCCAGCAGCTTCCACCCCAAAGCCCAAAAGTGCCGGTGCCGCTACACATCACTGGCGCAAACTCAGAAATCAAAGATACTCACTACCAAAAGCACATAGGCAAAGTTATCCACAACTATATAGATTTCAACATGCCGAATACTAGAGCAGTAGTCACCCAATATGTAGAGCAGATCCGAAAGGAAAACACAGGAAGGAGGAAGACCATAAATACTCAAGCAAGCCCTAAGAAAAATAACTCCCCACCAAAGGATAAACAACCTGAAGAAATCAACTTGGATGACATGGAAGAAATGCTCCATATGTCAGACAAAGAATTCAGAATCAAAATGATGA